>JAJPUD010016117.1:0-35152 GCA_023553655.1 Myrmecobius fasciatus | reverse complement strand
AAGGGGGGAATATTCCTATAGAAGGAACACAATTGGGAAATCAAGTTGGGAGCCTATACTTCAGGGAAAGCTTAAAAAACTGTCCTTCAAACTTTCTGCCCAGATGCAAAACAAACTTCCACCTTCCAAAGTTCTGTGACATTTCTCTGGGATACTGGGTTTTCTGATTTATTGGTCCTCCCTCATCTCTACCTGGGATCCAAACTCAAGAAATAATGATAGTTCCAAGAAATTCTATCAAATAGCCAGGTCCCTCAGAAGAAGCAGCAGCTCACAAATCATTGTACACAACTCAAATCTCTCAGGGCTGACATGGCATCAGGCATTCTTATGCAATGCTCTTTTCACATGAAGTTGGAGTAGGGGACATACAAAATTATGCAAAAAAAATAGTTCTTCTAATACTATCAGATTAAAATATTGTTTTAGGCAGTTTAAGAAAGCTACAGATAATATTGAACACAGAGACTATGATGTAGATGGAAACCATAGTAAGGTTTTCTTGGTTCCACACTTAAACATGGTCCTCAAACTGGCAGGCTAAATCCATAGAAGAGTTTAATACCCTAAAAGGGACAGAGTGCTGTGGCGGGCTTAACCCAAGAGATTCAGCAAACATGGCATAGGCCATGGACATATTCGGAGAGGAAATTTAAGGGGTTTGACATATCTTCCATTTCTGATTGGACACAGCAAGGTGGAGTTGCCCACTATCTCCATAGTGGGTGGGACTGAGGCTAAACTGATCTCCATCAGTTCCTTTCCCTGCTTACCTCAGGGAGTAGTTTTATCAATACTTCAGACTCTCTCTGCCCACCCCACCTACTGATCTAGGACCCCATCATTTGATAAATTGAATTTTAACCTCTTCCATGTCTCTAGACTTTTACCCCCAAATTATAACTATAAGGATAAAAAACTGAGTGAAGCATTTAGATAGAACAAATGGACTAATTCAATTTGGGAAGATTACTTAGTTATAGAATTTTATTGAATGAAATTTGACCAAAACAATACCCTAAATCCTTTTTATTCTCAAAGGAAACTTTACAGTTTAATAGCTCTTTCTATAGTCATCCTCCAGACAGGGTGACTAACATAGTCCTGAGATCCTGCAGTATACATTTCTTTGCTTATGCCCAACTCTGAGTCTCCTGTGTGGGTCCCTAACCAGGACCACGTCTTTGAAGGAACTTCCCATTCTTTTAGGGGATTAGGTTCCCTAAGACTTGATTTATTGGCTATTCCTTCCAAGTTCCCCAACTGAAGGCACTGGAGATTAGCTCCCTAGAATATGAAGCAAAGAGGATAATTTCCTAGAACCCAATATCTACCTACATGGGTTACAGCTAATACTGGGATTTGTTCTGGTAAGTTCTCTGATACTTCCAATTTTTAACTTTTACACAACTTTTAAGACCAGTCAAATAGGTCCTAAAGCAAAAAAAAAAAAAAAAAAAAAAAAGGGAATACTGTACATAATTTGTACCTATTGTCCTGTAAGACTTCCTGAAAGTTAAGCTCTGTAATAATTGTCAATCCTATACAAGTGAACTGCTCAAATCAGTAAACCTAAAATGAGCTTCAGATCAGAATGTGGAATTGCTCCTCAGAATGCCTTGACAGCTTATTGTGGTGGGAAACCTAAGGCTATTGGTTTCAGCCTAAATTATTGCTTTCTTAAATTGGTATCAGAATTAAGGTAGGAAAAATGATTTCTCCCCAACCCTGCCCTTTCAGGGATGGATCATAGGATAGGTTCAACACTATGAGCTGCTCAAAGTTTGCCCTCAAGCAATTTGAGACTTCTCTATAACAGAAATGATTTAATTATACCTTCATAAAAGTATATAAAGGCAAAAAAATTATGTATTTTAACCTTGCCAATGAACTTTAATTAGCTAGGTAGCCGACTGGAAACAAGGAATTATCAATTCAACTACATTTCCTTGATCTTAATATGAAAAATGGAGGGTGAAATACCCATTTATCTATGTTTGGAAATTATGACTGTATGATTTTTATAAAAATAGGATTTGACCACGAACATGATGCTTTCAGAAAAACCTGGAAAGACATCAATGAACTCAAGCAAAGTGACATGTATTGTGTACAAAGTATAGTTGTTGGGTGATCAGCTGTGAACTACTTTGCTATTCTCAGCAATACAATAATTCATGACTATTTTGAAGAATTTATAATAAAAAATGCCATTCATGCCCAAAGAACTGATTGTATCTGAATACAGATACAAGCATACCAGTTTTTTTTTTTTTTTTAACTTTTTTGCTCTTTTGGGGGGGGGAAGACTATTAATTTTTTTTTTAACAAAATGACTTGTGCCTTCTTAATCTTAATGAAGATTGGGGGTGGGAAGGAAAGGAGAGTTAATCTAGGTTTTTATTTTTAGAAAATAATTTTTTGCATGTAACAGGGAAAACAAAAATATTAGTTTTTTTAAAGTAGAATTCGAGTGCTCCAGTGCTTATGAATTTAGGTGTCACAAATTTAGAGTCCTTCTTTGCCTTGATTTACCCTAAAATTCATTTTCATTAAGAGTCCCCAATTGAGCCGACTCAAACTTAGACTTACCTCAGGCTCAAAGAATTTGGGTACAGACATTGAGAGGAGATCCAACCTTCCAGAGCAAATGTCCATAGTAATGCCATCAATGAAAATTCAACCTGGTTTATTAACTTCCTTTTGGGGTCCCTTAGGGGCCAGTCAAAAGAGATTGAGGTCCACATTCACCATCCCAAAGTCACCACCAATGTATTAAAATAATGCCACTTACACAATAAGACTGAGGCAGAACTGAGCCAATGACACTTTATTATAGAGTATATTCATGATCCCCTCCAATGAAATGGACCTCATTATTTGAGATCAGATGTTTTCTTCCAGAATCCTATTTTTCTAGGACTAGACGTCCCGACGTTCAGAATAGCTTTACAAAATGCAGGATAATTCCATTGACTGACATGACATATGCTAAAACAAGCAAAACAATAAGTCATCGGAGTCACAGGTTAGGTTAAGAAAGGAATATCTCTACACAAGATGGATAGACACCTTCTTAGGTTAGGCAGGAGAAAAATGGTACAAGCTACAACACCAATAAGTCGTCATAAAATGGTCACCTGCTTGTTGGACAAGAGATTAGACTGGAGGTACAAAAATATTGTGAGGGACTTTCCATAAAGTTGAGCATTCTCCATCACATTGGACATGGATGGAGGGACTCAACTTCCTGTAAGTGAGCAAGTAAACTAAGAATCAGTTACAGCTCTGGGGTTTCATACAGAACTTTGATATGATTCTATCAAAATAATTGAAACTGACTGGAATAGAGTAGGGGTACAAATGAGCTATTTCTCAGATAACAGCTTTCATCAATGCCTGTGTCAGTGAAAGCTCTGAATTTATAATGTACAGGAGAAAATCTGGGGTGAAGATCTATGAGATTTCATTGTATCAAGGAGTAAAAAAAAAAAAGCACCACTAAGGATGACATCTTATTTCTTGAAATCACAGCCACAGATTCCAAAAAACAGAAAAAAGTTGTGGCAAAGTATTTCATGGAAACATCTGGTAACCTAGATGACCTGCAGTATCACTGTTACATGATTTTAGCTACAGAGGAGTCTTAAGGGAAGCCATATAGTAGCAGGAATTACTGTAATTAAAACTATGATGGAACCAAAGATCCTGTGGCCTGGTTTTCTTCCCACTGGAGAACATCACCACAACCTGGGGCAAAGATCATGAAAAGGGTGCTTTTGAACATATGGTAACACAGTTTATCAATATTTAGGTCTGTGGGTCTGCATTTATAATGCATGGGAGAAAATCTGGGGTGAAGATCTAAAACATTTCATTGTATTAAGGAGAATGGAAGCATGACTAAGAACAAGATTAGATCCTGGAAATTCTCTTGACAGTTTCTTGGGACATCAGAAAACTAGGATTCATATCTGTGGTCCACACCACCCAGTCCACTCCTGCTGGCTCTCCATCACATTAAGCACCAGCTCAATGCCTCCTCCGTCCTCTGTCTTATACTCCACTCTAATCCAGACACCCATAACTTTGGTCAAGGTCATACTAGCAAAACACAGTCTTGAAGTTCTAGGCACTAGAGCTGAAATTCACCAATTAGCTGCATTTCAGAAAGGAGTTCATCTGGTTCCACTATTGTGAAAGAGGAATTTTTTTTAAAGAAAAAAATCAGTTGAGATCCCTTCATGGAATGAGTGTTTCAAGGATCTGTTAAGATTACACTATCGGGGGCAGCTAGGTGGTGCAGTAGATAGAGCACCAGCCCTGAAGTCAGGAGGACCTGAGTTCAAATCTGGTCTCAGACACGTAACAGCTGTGTGACCCTGGGCAAGTCACTTGACCCCAATTGCCTCAGCAAAAAAAACAAACAAACAAACAAACAAAAATAAGATTACACTATCCATAGGTAATTGGAATCATTAAAAGAAATTCTTGTCACAAGGATAGATTTGGGAAAATCTGAGTTTTACTCATTAATTTGTGCTTCATGAGCAAGCTTGTGTGTAATGAGAGTTTTCAGAGGGGAAAGTGTTCCAGTAACACTTTTTGGGACAAGCTTTAGTTACTACAGAGTATGTATATCAATCATTGGGAGGGGGAGGCAAAAGTCAGGTGGGAAATGAATTGTGTGGGAAGAAGGGTTATTGTCTAGGAGAACTACTTTGGGGGGGGCTTTAATGAAATTTTCTTCCGTTTTATGATAGCATGGCATTAGGTGATTCATATATTTGTTCATCTGCATTTTGAGACCAAGAAACCACAAGGCAGAATGAAAGTCAAGGCAGTTCTAGACTCACAAAAGTGAGCCATTCAAAACATCCTGCAGTCTTAACAAGAGCAGCTGGACTCACTGAAAGGATACAGCAGAAACAGGAGGGAATACTCGATTCCTTTTTACACTTTAACCAAACCAACTTAACCGACCACAGCATTGTATATACACTATTAACAGCTCAGCTCCAGTGAACAGCACTTTACTATGCTAGAGAATCACAGCAAGTTGCTTGCGTATCAGACTGTCAACTTTATCCTGCTCTCCACTTTGGCATGACTAGGGGAGGTCCACTGTGGAAATGGAGCAAAAATTTAAGGATCTGGGGTCTTGGGAGGCATGGGTAGGGGAGGGTTTCAAGGACAAAGCCAATAAACCCATTTCCACAACCCTGTATTTTGCAGGTGCCATCATCCCCCTTTTTGTGGGATAAGGGATTTTCCCAGGATAATGTTTTTGTCTTCGTTTTTTGAAGAAAACCAATGGCATCATAGGATGATGTCTTGATTTAATTTAAGTGAGGCAGAGTTGTACAAGTTCAGCCTCACTCTCTTGCAGAGTCATCAAAGTCCAGTGATGAGACAAATTCAAAACCACTATGGCAGATGATACCAAGGATCATCTGCTGCATCACAGGCAATTGGTTGAACTCAATACCCCCCACAGTACCGGCCTTAGCTGCCTTCATGGCAGATGAGGCAAATTGATCCCATCTGCCCAATCCATTGGGGGAAGTTTTCACAGGGCTGAAGTAGACAGCCCCTAATTTATTGAGAGGTTTCAGGAAGGTCACTGACTCCCCCCTCCCAACCTTGTTTAGCTCACCTGTCAATGGGGTGTGGCTACAACATGCCATAGCTTTTTAGAGCCACAGCTGAGAGTTGGGTGCCATGTAGACACCAAATGTGGATGAGCAGCCCTGAAAAGGGCTCAGCAAGTCCTCAGTCCAGAGGGGCTAGTCCCCCTCATACTCTATACACTACAGGTCATAGTTTAGTCAGGAAAAGAGTTCAAGTTCTGCCCTCTTGTTCCACCTGTTGCCTAGAAAAGGCCTCAGGTGACCTAGTCCCAACACCCTTATTTACAGATAAGGAAACTGAGGCCCATGAATGTTAAGCAAGTTATCTAAGCTCACACAGGTAGAGTCAGAGATGAGAATTGAAACCAGGTACTCTTGATTGCAAAGCTAATGCTCTTTCAACTATACTACAAAAAATGAGGCTGCACCAGTCTTTACTAGTAGAACCCAATCATATATGTAATTCCCTTAACAAACAAACTGAACCAGACCACTTTTTATTTTGGCAGTTTGTACCCCATGCTAAGAATTAACTTGAACCCAAGCCTGAGACATTGAGCTTCCTTGGTCTTAGGGTGCACAAGACTGAATGAAAACCAACATTCTACAGAATTACAAAGACATACAACACATCTTAGTCTCTAGCAAGACCATCTTTGCCCTTCTAAGCAGAAATGAATTGGTAAAGAATGGGAGAAATGTAGGGGAGAAGGCAGAATAAGAACATTTAATTGAAATTTTTCCAGTTTAACAAAACCAGACGACTAATGATGGCATTATATGCTCTTTATCACCAGTTCAGCCCTGGTAAAGTCAAGCAAAGCATTAAGTTTTTATTAGCCCTTTCCTTTTTACTCTGTCCCATGCCCATACGTGATCTGTGAATCGATATCATACGTATCAGCCCTAAATGTTGCAGGCATGTGACACCTAAAACCTTCCCCCCCCCATAAAATTCATGACTAATTACAGTGATTTAGAGATTCACCCCTTCTTCACTCTCCCCCTTCCCTTCCCTGATCCTGCTTCATTCAACAGAAGTCAATAATATGACCATAAACTGGTGAAACTAATTTATTCTCTTGATCATTTTTTTGGAATGAACTTGTGAGAATATTAGTAAAGAGCCGAGTGAGGAAACGTCTTCCACAAAAGGAGTTAATTGTTCTGTAACAATCTCAGAGAGCTATTTTGGGATGCTGAGTGGTTAAGTCCCTTTCCTAGAATCCCATAGCTATTATGTGCCATGAAAAACTTAAACCCATCCTCCTGATTTTAAGTTTTGCTCTCTATCCACCATGATGTTTGCCCTTCAACATTGTATGAACAACACTGTTCATACAATGAAATCTCATAGATCTTCACCCCAGATTTTCTCCTGTACATTATAAATTCAGTAAGCACAACAAGTGCTTACTGAAAGACTGAAGGATGTTTGAAGGAGACAAGAAAGAATTTACAGGATAGATGAGATGGCCACACATGAGTGGACAATACAAAGAGAGAAAGCCTACCAAATTGATATTACTCTATTATGCTTGTTCTAGACGTGGAAAGGAAGGTTCTCAGACCCCTTCCCTTATAAGCATAGGCCTTATTCTGTTCCTACAATGCTAGGAAGTCATCTTTAAATTGGAACACAATCTACATGGGACTGAAAGTAGATTTCAGACACTTGTCATCAACCTTATTTTTCTGTGTTGTCTTAGACCTAGACTCTATGGTATCAGAATCAGGCTGGGAATATGAGGGAAAGCTTCCTTTGTCAAGAAAGGTTAGGGACCACTGGAAAAAAAATACAATGAAAACCTCCAAAGTCAAAAAGACTAAAATAAAAAAAAGCAATCCAGACTTTGATCTTATTTTTGAGATCTCTAGCTATGCTCAGAGACATGGTATTAATAAAATCACAGAAGAGAATACAAGAGAGGTAGCAGGCTATAACAAAGGGTTCATGTTAGTGGTCTCAGCCAAGGAAATTTCAAAGATTTGACACTGTTAAATTGAGACAAAAAACATGTGTCTTGTGGAACCTGAAAACAAAAAGTGGGGAAAAGCCACATTTAAGTGGGTATTGGCCTCTCTCAGCCTTTGTAAGGCAGAAGACTTTTCTCCCCATAATCTTTTTCTACTACAAACGCACTCCTATGAGCGAACTTAGAGCTTTTAATTTCTACCTCCTTAATGATTGAGTTAGAAACTAGGAGAATGAATGAACACATAATTAAATTCTGAGGACAAGGGCTCTACTAAGAACTACAAATTTCAAATGTCCACACATTAACAGAATTGCTTTGGGACTTGGACATTTTGACTACTTGAGAAACTATTTGGAAAAAAGTGTTCTCAAATGGGAAGATTTTATGTTGTCAATGAAGAGCCAGATTCTGAGTGTTCCTTTGATTGCTGCAAAGAACTGTCTTGTAAGGACTGAGAAAGCAACTGTAGTGAGGAGACCTAATGAGAGATTTAAAATTTGGAGCTATTGTCTTTAAATGAGAGGATTTAGCAACCACTAAAGCTACATCCAGAGTTCCATAACTATTATAATTCACTTCCACTAATTTTAGCAATTTAAAGCTCCTCTGAATGAAATGAATATAGTTGGAAAACTTGAACCCCGTGTTCATATGGAGAATTCTCCTGGTCTAAAAGTTTAGGAAGAGATTCAGGTTAGTTATTTGAGAGATCATAGAGAAATGACTTGAACAGATTTTCTACATAAAACTTAGATTAAGAATAGTGGGTTTTTTTTCATTTCAAGCTAAACTAGGAAATATTAACTAATGTTAAAAATCCACTTGATTTCTAAGAATGATGACTTTCAAGACTAGCATGAAGGATGGATTACTGATTACCCATGTCCTTAGAGATTAGCTCAATTCTATTATACTCCAGAACAGCTTCCTGGCCAAATCACAGGGAGCACAAGAGAATTTAAAAATTATCTACTCAAAGTCCTTAAAATAGGTAAATAAATGGAATCCCAAATATGAAGCAGCAACAAAAGTGACAAAGCACAAATTTTAAGAATAAAGACAGAAAACAGCAATCACCTCTAACATCTCTCTATAACTCCTCAATTCTCACCCCTTTTTAAACATGCAAAATATATTCAGAGATCCCATTTCCCATTTTCACCTAAATTCCACATAGTTCAGTTGAAAAAATACACTGGAATATTGCAACTAAACTATAATGCCCTGAAAGACATGCCCCTTTAAGCCGATATGTTAATATAAAATAATCTCTTAATGAAGATTAAGTCACTATTGTGGCTAGAGCTCTATCTCCATGATCCCTACAAGGGCTGAACTCCCACTTGGCACGTTTGTTGTGCCATTTTCTTCTTATCTTAGTTCTCCAAATGAGGCCAATTGTCTTCAGACCTGTGTTCATTTTCTATATAACCAACCTACATAGGACAGAAAGGCAATATCATCCTTTGTCAATCCCAGACAATACATGATGATGGAAAGGAAGACAGTGAGTCAGAAAAATGAGAAACTTCAAAAATTTTGCTTTAAAAGCAACAAAATTTAAAGAATAAGAGTTTAATAACAGATACTGGCATGTAAATATATGGTACCAACATTAGTGCTGATGAGAATTCTGTTTCCATCACCAGAACTGGTTAGCACCACTACCATACCAAGGATTGATGTGGCAGTTTTCACATTTGACTAGCCATAATACCACAATATACATGGATCACCTTTTTAAGTAACTACATAGAATTTTAGGGCAGAGAACATCAGATAAGCAACATACTGAAACATCACTCACAAGACTGGATGAAATCAAAATATTAGAACTTGAGCTCTTTAAAGCAGAAGACAACATCTGGCATTATGTTTTGCCAAAAAGCACTTCCAGTAGAACAGAAAACAGAATGCTTCATGTGAAATGAAACAAGAATTCTTAATTATGAAGGTCTTGAATTTGGACGGTGAGGATAAAAGAAACTGCATTTTTATTTCAATACAATTTGTTTCCTTTGTAATTCTATGTATTTTATTCTTTTAAAACTTATCCTGCAGAGCTTCCTTGAAGCTATCATAATCACTCAAGAGTTTGGCTGATCCATCTGCCACAGGAAAGAAAATTTGACATGAACAATAGTGTCAGAGTATTCTCTCTGAAACTAGGAGGGGACTAGGTGATGAAAAAATATAGCCACATTCATTGGGACCTCTGGGATTGTTTTTCCTATACTGTGGGGGGGGGGGAGGGAGGATTCCTGCATGGCATTGAGATATAAAATATCTTGCCTACAAAGAACTAGAAAGACTAATATGCTAATTACTGGAAAGACAGTATAGGTGTGAGCAAGCTACCTACTAATATAACCTTTAAAGGAAAATGCCATGAGTCATCACATGAACCAAGATAACATGGAATAGGATGCCAAAAATCAAGGAATGACAGGTTCTAGAATACTCCACTGGTACCGAAAGGCCTCCAGCAAATTGTGGTGAGCTTTGGGGGAAAAGGACTATAGTCACACAGGTTAGCCAAGCCTGACTAGGTTACAGACACCATCACTGAAATGAAGTCTTGAATTGACTATGCTGACATTGTCAATGGATCTGTGAACTAATGAATGAAAGTGGGTTCCCCTGAGAGTTGGGGGAGCATAGACCCTTTCAATATGGTGTTGATTTTTGTTTCCAAATCTATAAATTCCCAAGAGTTATCCAAAAGGGGGCTTCTTCCAGTGATGGTTAGAAGAAGAATCTTAGTGGTAGAATCCATCAAATTGGAATTATCTCCTGTCTCTTACTTTAAGACTTATCTTCCAGTCACATGACTGGGATTTTCAATATCCCAAAGACTTGAAAACCTTGACAACCAATTCAGTCTGAGATGCACATGAGTGATGGCCAGGAAAAATTTCTTACTCAGGCATGGATTCCAAGCACCATGAAAGTCCTAAAGGCATCATCCCTGCTACTATATGAGGGAGACACCTTAAAGATCAAGGTGAAATCTCAGGAATAGCCATTCAGATTAGTAAATTACAAGATGAGTAAAGAATGATCAAGTTTCATGGGCAGGATAATTCTGAAGCTGTACTTCCTCTTCCTTGTTATCATCACACACTTTAAATCAGGCCAGATCTCTAGACACCATTGCCCTGAGGAAGTCAGTCCTCTCATTTCTGGAAAAACCCAGGCTGAAGCAGAACCGTCTTTATTGAACATAATGCAAGGCCAAACTCACATACACTATCTGGAGGATTCTAAAATCTAGAGCCTCAGAATGTCTCTTATCCATCATTGGTTTAAAGAAAAAAAAATAGTTACACACACAACTCAGCTCCTGAAGATAGATGTCTTCAGGTTATTGATTTGAGACAACACTAAAGAGATGCTTCTATACTTAAGTGATGAAAGAAAATTAGAAGTTACGCACCCAGCTTAAGAACTCCCAATGTGGTAGCATATGCCCCACTTACTCGTCAACGTTTCATAAAATGGTTTGAGAAGAGAGAAGCTTCAGTCAACTCCATGAGACAGAGGATAGCAGGAAAACTGACTTCTCACCCATGTGGCCAGAACAGCCATCTCTCGGGCCAATTTCTTTCTGCTCAAGAGCAGGCCCTTGCTCAACCACTGGAATCATAGCTTTAAGAGTTGGAAGGAATCTTAAGGGCAAACTTTTTTTAAACCTTAGAGATGAGGAAACTGAAGGTCAGAGGTAATCGACTCACTCAAAAAAACTACACATGGGAAAGTGGAATAAAATGCAGCAGAGTCAAAATGCTATCTGACAGTTTGTCAGAACTCAGACCACAATGTCTCAGGAACTACTCTCACAACTAGAGTCCCAAGTGGCAAAGAAAATACAACTAAATCCATAGGGGCCTTGGGGATTTTTTTCTCCTATATTCTGGAAAACCTTTGGCCACTCTCCAGCTAGGCCCTAAGAGTGATACATAGTAGGCACCAAATAAAGAAATCTTTGCTACATTATGGCTGTAAACTATTAAGAGCCTAAAAATTCTTTACTTCACTTTCCCTTGGATCTTTCCTAAACCCAAGCTGGCAATCTGTTACAGTGCAGCCAGTTATTTCTGTAGTATTTTAAAAGCATTATATAATAATTAATCCTACATGAGCAACCCCCCAAAATACCAGGATTCTTCCCTTCCAGAAAATTATGATCTCAACACTTGTTGCAAAGGGCAAGGATTTATCCAATACATCCCTGTTCTGGTGAATTCTCTCAAAAGCAGGTGGAAGGTTCCACACAAACTAAATTTTGTTCAAGCATCTTGTCAAGATTGAAGCACTAACAACAGAAAGCACAACTCCAAAGGGTAAGAGATGACAGAACAAAGCTTGAACTTCACCCCCTGATCAAGGATTCTTCTTAAGACATATGCACATACACAAATCTGGTTTCCAATGATATTGTGAAATTATAAGAGTGTAGATTTAACTATAAGGACCTTGGAAACCATTTAGTCCAAATGCTCTTACTTTATATAAGAGATATAAAAATGTTAAGTAATTAACTCAAGGTCACATAAGCAGCAAAAATGAAATTTTATTCCAGGTCCTCTCACTCTGGAACCAGTATTTTTCAACTGGACCAGATTGGGGTGTGGGGGGAAGAGAAGTGCATTTATTGAGAGCCCTTGCTAGCTGCTATCCCTAAGGCTGTTAGGGACAGCTGTTCCTGCTATCCCTAAGGAACAGCAAAAGCAATATATAATAATCCCTTGCCTTTAATGGCTACCCACTGGCACTGAAAAAGATTGTCCTCACCAATCACCAGATTTAATGAATTTCTAAGGGTGTCACTATATACCAATCTAGTACAACCCCATGATTATAGAGAGTATTGAATCCTAGAGGAATCCAATTACTCAAAATCCCAGAAGTAGAAAGATAATATTCCTTTAATTTTACCCTATGTTCTAGCCTCTTGGACCCCTCAGATTTTATAACAGTCTTTGTTCTCCTCTAATTCTTTAGTTTATTCTTGCCACCTCTTTTTAATTTCCTTTTCTGTTAAATCCTTACCATTTTCCCCCTGGATTTAAGAATTCATATCCGTTATCTAATTCAACATTTGGCCCTGAATATCATCATCATATGTCCAGGGCCCATAATCTTAATTTAGTCATGCTACTTTGAGCATATTGAAGCCCTGCTGAAACAAATTAAGAGTTGACTAGTTAGAAGTCTTGATTCAAGAGCATTTTGCCTTGAAAGTGAACCCATCATATTATTGTTCTATAAGAAATTCTGAGTGGGATAGTTTCAGAAAAGACTGGACTCACATGAACTGATGCTTAGTGAAGTGAGCAGAACATGGAGAACATTATACACAGCAACAAGATTATGTGATGATCAACTGTGATGGGCTTGGCTTTTCTCAACAATGCAGTGTTTCAAGGCAATTCTAATAGATTTGGATGGAAAACCATTTGCATCCAGAGAAAGACCTATGGAGACAGTATGGATCAAAGCATAGTATTTTCACTTCCCCCCCCCTCCGTAGTATTTTTCTATACAACATAAAAAATGGAAATTGTTTTAAAACATTGCACAAGTTTAACCTATATCAGATTGCTGTCTTGGGAGGGAAGAAGAAAAATTTGGAACAAATCCTTCCAAAAATGAATGTTGAAAACTACCTTCACACATTTGGCAAAATAAAATACTCATCTTCAGTCTTAGAGAAAAGGCCCATTCATAAAGTTGGGGTCTGAGGCATTGATTATATTGAAATCTTCTCCCCCTTACTAAGGGAGAAGGGCTAGGAAGACAAGACAATGGTTGAAGATCACTGGAAAATGCAATGAACTTTGCTCAGCATTAGCTATAACCTCAGTCCATGAACAAAACACTAGGTCCCAAATAGTTTAACACTGATATTAAACTGGTTACATAAAAAATTATGACAACTAGATAAACTATTTCAGGCACATGCTTTAAGGAGACTCATGAAAAAAAAATACTTATTCATTTGGCCATAATTGCCACCCATTTGGAAACTACTTTGGATGCTAAAGAACAGTCCATTTCCAACCACTAGAGTCATATACTAGAATCACAGAAGGAACTATAGGGATATGTTAGAACTCCCTCATTACAGAGATGAGGGTACTGAACCCAAAGGGTAGAAAATAAGATTCAGGATTCCACAGACAAAAGTAAGTCACAAGAATCATAATTCTACCCTGGATGAGTCCTCAAGTTTTAGTATACACGTGAATCTTAAGAGTTCTATATCACATATTCCACCATTTCAAAGTTCTCAGAGGTACCAATGACCATTTGTGACCTTATATCTAATAACTCTAGAAAAAAAATGGAGCCAGGGAAAAATGAACATAAGCATCTTAGGAAATGACTTTATGGTTTCCTCACACTCAGCTTGGTATTTCCAGGCTATGGAAGACAAGACAGTTTATTGATGAACAAGGTTGTAGTCAAAGTCATGTCAAAAATTTCTCTCAGAGTAAGGTTACAATTATCTTCCCCATTTGAAATGAGGCATAAAAGGTTAATTTTCAAGTGGGATTGAATAGGTAATCCCTGATAGTCTTTGTTTTCTCCTAGCTGCTTAAATGTAGACTTCAACTCCAATTGCTAAGACCTGAGAACTCATCATGAAATTAATACTATTAACCCAAGAGAGGAACAAACAGGCAGCTATATTCTGTATCTTCTCAAGAACTATTGTAAGGGGACAGCTAGATGGCACAGTGAATAGAGCACCAGTCTTGAACTCAGGGGGACCCGAGTTCAAATCTTATGTCAGACAACACTTTCTAGCTATGTGATTTTGGGCAAATTGCTTAACTCCAATTGCCTCAGGAAAAAAAAATCTTATAGTAGTTTTTTGTTGAACACTTGCTAGAGGGCAGAGTGTTCAGACCCACAGGTGAAAAGTCTGCCTCACTCCGATTCCTTACACTAGTCTATCTTCAGATACATGGAAAGCTTCCTAATATTATACTCTATAAAGGCACTAAGAGCAGCTTAGATTCTGAGAATCTACTGATGCTGGAGGACTATCAAGCAGTGTGGACCACTTAGAAAACAGGATACCAGAAATTATGTTGTGCTTTTTGCTTAGACTCTGAAGTTAATTTAGGACTACGATAGCACAAAAAATCCCTTTATTTATAGAGGTGTATTTTTGCTGCTTTTTATATCAGCCAATTTTTAAAATTATTTTAAGAACAGATAAAGACACTTTACAGGATATTATTGCCTCTGTAGTAGACAGATCTAGTCATCAATGAAAGTTTCCAATATTCATTGTTTGAAAACCAAAAGTTTTGGTCACTAGTTTGCATTATGAAATGATAGTTTAAAGGATGATAGTTTAAAAGACCCCAACATATCCCCCTAAGAATTCAAAAGGAAAGGTTAAAGCAAAGAGGGGTTTCTAAGTTTAAGAAACTATGAAACAGGACAGAAAAAAATCACTAATGACCCAAGAACAACTTGGCCTCTATATGTCACTAGCAGTACATAGATCATAAATTGCATAACTGATCTAGGAAGAATAAGACATGGTTGCCCTACATAGAAGCAGAAAATGATGGCTTTCAAACAATTGATTAAACCTAAATTTTCGGCATGCAACTACTCAGTTACCTTCCAACATCTCAAATTTTAGGAAGAACCGGGCCTTATTTGGCTGGAGATGTCTCATAATAGGCTTCTGTTCACTGGACAAATATTTTTGAATGATCTTCGAGTATGGCATAAGGAACAAACCTAAAGCTCGATGTCACCATAGTTCCATTACACCTGCCCATCCCATCTAGCTCTTATTTCAAAGCAAAGAAAAAGGTAGCTATGCATTGAAAATAAACATGTTTAGAACTATGTAAAGATCCTAACTATATTCCATTAGGCAGAAAGCATGTTGAGGTTGGGATGGAAGGAATAGAATTCATACCACTTTTTCCATGAGGCAATATCACACGTAGAAGAAAGCTACCTTGCCAATATATCAAGCCAATCATTTCTATATAGCTAACTATAAAAGTCATGCTCTAATCATTAGAATCTACTTTGCTTTCATTTCTTGAAGTCACATGCAGTACTGCTAAGAATATTTTGGTTTATATGGGATTTCTTATTTTGAATTCCTTGAACTCTTTCTAAATTGCTTTTCTATATGATTGGATTGAAGTCAATTTCAACTTTAACTCTGTCTTACCTTCCCATAGTCCCTTAAACACTAGTCATTTCTATTTTGAAGTCAAATTTCATGTTTCTTGGGACTCTTGATTTGCATATCTTATTGGTAATTTGGAGCAGTTCTTCCATGTGACCATTTTCAGTTCTAAGAACCAATGGTTCCTTTTGACTGCTTATAGAATTTAGCAAGAGTCAGAGGTTGGTGAAAGCCATTCCTTAAGGCATTACAAAGCGCTGCTTTAGAGGTATTATAAACCAGATCAAATGTCTTACCAAAATAGATATCATTAAAGTATAATAAGATATAAATACATGTTCATAGATAAGTGTAGATATATTCACATGTAGCATAATAAATACAATTATAAAGATATTTGTATATTTTTAAGGAACAAATGCTATTCTTGCCTAAATACAAGCAGCCATTTAGAAAAAATTCAAGCACTTCTATCAAAGAGTAAATATAAGACTACCTGCAGTTACATCTTTAAAGAGACATAACTGATAACTTAGAGGTCATCTTTGGCATAAGTCCTCTTGAACCATCTTTAAGTTGACCCACTTGGAAACCATGCAACATCATGGAAGATGAGCAACATTAATAAAATCTTAAGACTGAGCCCATGGTGACTATTACTACTGAAGAAATTTCACACTACCAAGTATTTATATAACTCATAGTTGCCTTCTAATTTAACCCAATTGCTTCACTTTAGGTTGTAATCCCTGCAAATGGTTTCTAGCCAAGTCTCTCACAAGGGAAATAATTATAGGGATGAAACTGAAGTCAACATTCCCAGATTCAATAAACCATATGACTAAAATATGAGATCATAGCAGGCATTGGAATAGTGGAACTGCTACCAACATCAGGGACAAAAATCACTGAGTAAACAAGCAGAATCCATGTCGCAGAAAGTTACAAGGAAGCTGGCTCTTTGCTGGGAATGTATATTAATTCCTTTAGATGCACATCAAGTACATGGAAGACAAGCCAGTAGTATGGATGGATATCATTAACAACATATGTTGAATAGCCTGAGTAAGTTGAATAAATACCTTTTGGTTCATACTACTTGACACAATCTGACACTAAATTAGGGCTTAGGACTGTCAGGATGGTCCACAGACTATCATAGCAATATAGCCTCTCCTTTATTGGATGGCTCATCCTGGAGCCTCCATTTGAGGAGGATGCCCAAGACAATTGTGGCCTATTCTACTTCCAAGCTACACCCTGGACCTCACTATACCTACACTTTTTTGCCCAGTTGCTTTTGTGTATTGTCTTCTCCATTAGATGGTAAAGGAGTTAATGGGAACTGGAATGGCAGAGGAAGTAGAGTCAAGGGACTTTGTTTAAACTTTTTAAATTTAATGTTACTCATAAAAAAAGTAAAGACTTATAAAGTATTTTTGGTGAGGAAAAAAAGAAGTTGGGAGGCTGGGAAATAAAATATTTTGTATTAGCTATCCCAGCTATACCACACCTTTGTTTTGTGCTGTCTCCTTCCATTTTAAACACTTGTTTCAAGAGTCAAATGTCTATGGTCAACATGATACATTATATTCCTGCTCAAGATTCATGGACTTTAATGGCCACTTATTTTACTAGCTTTGCTTTCACACCCAAACATTAAATTGCCTGGAATTAACAGGATTCAGGAAATATCAGTTGATAACATAAGTGACCAGGGAAAGTCACTAATCATCTAAAGAAGCTATCTGAACAAGAACAAAAAAAAAAAACCAACAAGCAAGCCACAACTCATGTTCAGACATTCTAATCCTGGTGTTTCCCTGGCAAAGTATAGAACTATATTCCAAATGCTTACACTTTTATGCAATAGATCATGGACCTGTACCCTTCTTATTAGGAAGAAATGAAATAGGTGCCTTTGGAGCATCCTTCTCTGGCTCTAATCTTCCAGATGTCTGCAGATATCCCATATCCAAATCAAAGGTAAAGATTCAGTCCAAATAAATAAATAAAGTATCTACAGAGTAGTAGCATTTTAACCCAATATTAATAGCATGCATTTATCCCAAGGATGTGGAAAGCTGGGACAAAACTAAAAGCAGAAAGTAAATTGCAAACTGGTTCCTCATACCTCCTCAATTCTTCTCCCTTTATTCACTCTAGTCAAGGGAACAAGAACCCCTTTTCTGCCACTCCACTGCTATTTACAAAGGTCTGCTAACTACACGATTGATTCTTAAGAGAAGATGCTGGGTTTAGCCAACACAGAGATATGGGCTATTTGATATTAGCCACCTATTTGAGAGAAATGCTATATTTTCAAGCCATGACAAGTGACTCCATTTTGAAACAATGACAAATTACGCATTAGATATCGTTGTCTTAGATTTTTCAAACTCAGCCTGATGATAGGATAAATTTATTCTGGTCTGAAAATGTCCACCCAAGAACTGAGTAAATCACTTGTTCTATGTGTAAAGCAAAGCCATCAAGCTACCTTTTTTAGCCATACATTGAATTGCTGGTGGCAGGAAAGGAAAGATTTTAAACATACGTGACACTTTACATTTCTCACTTCTAGGGCAGAAGTGAGAGGTACGTCTTAACACTGTAAGAAGCAAAAGCAAGAGCAGGAACAGCCAGACATCTCTAATGGACTATGGGACTTTACCAGAGAAAGATCTACTATTGACTCACTCTCACCAGGCCTTCTTCCAGCAGCTCATCCATTGAAAGCAGGTTCAGGTCATTTTTCCCCCTAAAGCATAGGTCCCCTATGTCCTAGGTCCTACTGTGTCATTTTCCTACACATTCAGCTCCAGTGACTCCCTATTACCTCCAGGATCAAATACCTCTAGGCATTTAAAGGTATTCATGATGGGATCCTTTCCTACTTCTTCCACAATAAGTATATTAAGCACCTACTTTGTGCCAAGCACAGATGAAAAATACTATTTAAAAAACAGCAAAAAAGCCCTTACAAAACTTACTATCTAATGGGGACGACAACATGGAAACAAATATAAATACAAACAAATTACACAACATAAATAGGAGATAATTAAAAGAGGAGAGATATGAGAATTAAGAGGGATTTAAAAAGTCTTCTGGTAAGAGAATTTTAGGTGAAACTTAAAAGAAATCAGGGAAGTCAGTAAACAGCTGAGAATAGGGAGATCATTCCAAGCAAGGAGCACAAAATATCCATAGTCAAGAGATGGAGGTTCTTATTGCTGGAAAAGTCAGAAGACCCATGTCATCGAATCAAGGAATACTTAGTGGGGAATAGGGCAAAAAAGACTAGAAAGGTAGGAGGAAGCTTTACATGCTAGATGAAGCATTTTGCATTTGCAATAGGAAGCCACTAGAATTTCATCAGGGAATGACTTTAACAGGAAGATCCTTTAAGTGACTAAATGGCAGATGGAACTGTGGGGAGAGACTCGAGACAGGTACGACCCTCCCATCCTCCCCAAGTAGGCTACTGCAATAGCCCAGGTGTGAAGTGATGAGGTCCTACCTAGTGTTGGAATTTTTAGCAGTCTTCTACATTACTTTCCCTCTATATGCTTTCCAATGTCATAGACTACGTGAACTTCTTACATCATGACTCCATCTCCACCTTTGTGCCTTTGCACTGGCCATCTCCTATACCTGAATTGCATTGCTCTTCATCACTACTCTAGATTAAAGAGCAGCAATAGCAGGAAACTTTGTTGTCCTCTCCCATTACCTCCATTCAGCAGCTAAGTCCCTTCAGTCTGAGATTCTTTCATCTGAACACATACTTACATATATTTGAAAGGGAGAACCCTTTCAAATGAAGTTCCTTGATGGAAGAAATCATTTTCACTCTTGTGTCCTCAGCACCTACTATAAAAACTTATATGGTAAGGACTTATTAACTAATCAAAAAAATGAACTCAAGCAATAAGAGGATGTATTGAGGCTTAAATACTTCAGTATTAGAAGAAGACATTGAAGTGAGTCACTTGCCAACATTACAGGCAGAAATCAATCAACCTGAACAAATAAAAGTACATTCCATAATTACTGTTACCTTGGCATCCAAATATATAGAAGTACTTTTATTTGATGAATGGTAATTCACACACAATGAAACTTAAATTGTCTTCCTTTAAATGGTGTACAACACCAATCTGAGTGACAGATTGCCATAAGTGAAGGACAAAAGATTTGTCCTCACCATCATGTGCTATTATAACCACTTAAGAGTCAGTGTAGATACTAGACCAGTTGGAAAATTCAGAATATTCAGAGTAAGTTTCATATCAAATAATCATTCCAGTTTTTGAATGAGGCCATATGGTTCAATCTAAGACCATATAAGATGAAGATCATGACATCAAGTCATATTGCCAGTCTTAAATGACAAAATATATACACACACATTACACTCCAATAAAAATTCAAAAGTCAAATGATCAAGTGTCAGGGTCTAGATTCTAGCCCATTGGGATGCAGTGATAATGGAAATCCTTGAAGGGGATTCCAGTAATGAGTTTGTATTGTCAAGGTGAAATCCAGAAATTGACACTGAAAACTGATCTGCAATTTGATAGAACAGGAATATTTACTCAGAATTGTTTAATGGAGTACATGACAGAAGGCAATTATGCGCCATTTTATGAGGTCTTAAAATGGGTTAGACAACATTAGTATCACTTTATTGGATAGAAGTTATTGGAAAAAAAAACCCACAATAGCCTAAGTTCCATTTTTCCAAAGAAAACATTCAAAATACAATGGATAGGCCAACCTCATTACATTACTCAGAACATCACATTATCTTATCCTAATCCCTACCTGAGAAATCCTGAGAAAGTGGAGAATAGATTTTAAAGTTATAATATTGACATTTTCCTGCAGGTATGCAGAAAACCTGGCCCTCTCATCAAGCAGAGAAGGGAGAAAGGAAGGGTACATCCACGGTCATTCTATAGTTAGTTCTGTTACTAGTCATCTACAGCACTTAAAAAAAAAAAAAAAACACTGTTTTACCAAGGCATCTTTGACTTCAAAAGAGTTGTCATCTGATTGGGTCACACTTGGGCCACTATCCAAGATTGCCATTCCTGGAAAAAAAAACCTATTGAGATCTGCAGCTCTCACTCTGGATTTTGGATTTCTCTCAATTACTTCAGGAAGCCAAGAAGAAAAAAATCCAGTAAGTCCTAGTGAAAATATGAGTTTAGCCATCAATGTCCTGAATTTCAACTTCTAAACTGTTCCAAAAACAATATTTTGGAGTTAGCCAGCCTGGGAGTGGATTTAGCACCTTCAAATAGTAAACCCTAAAGACTTGAATGAAATAATGGAGAGCAAATAAACAGAAACAAGAGATAATTTATAATAACAGCAACATTAAGAGCAACTTTGAGGTCTTTATAAATACCTAAATTAATTACAAAGGAACTAGGAAGGTAAACGCTATCTGCCTTTAGATAAAGAACTGGGGAATAGAAGTGTGTATAATATGGTTTTATATATACTTGTTTGTATCTAATAGTAGCCACCATCTTTAGGGCGGGAGAAAGATAAAAGGGAAAAAATGTAAGAAGTACATGGAGAAAAGAATTTACAAGAAAACATAGAAAGCAGAGTATCTTTGAAAACAATGTAATTACTGTATAGTTTCAGAAAAAAGTAAATATGAAATAAATTCATGGTTTTATAGAGAATCTCATGTTATGATAAACAGACAAAAAGTTATGTATGTAGGTTCAAAATGAACAAAAATCTTTAATTTGTTAGCAATAAAAATAATTGTCATAACACATGTCAGATACTGCTGGGGGGAAAAACATCAATAACCAGTAAGTCCTTAGATTATGGTACCAATAAACTAAGTTTTACATAAGCCTTGCCAATATCTGAAACCATTGGTCTAACCACTTTTGTGCCTAAATCACTCACTAAACTTGTTTCCCAATAAAAAAAGAAGACATGATGATATGTCCTGGTGCCTCCCATTTCCTGGATGGCCAGAGTCCAAGGAAATCAACCATATATCGATCATCTGCTATGCTACAATACACTAATTTGGTTTCTCTGGTTATTCATACTCTTAGAGGAAAAACTAAGATCACATTCTCAAACATCTTCCAAGAAGGGTTACTATGGAATAATAAAGTCAGATGGTTTGGGGGAAGTATCCTTGAGACATGAACTATCCTGATCTTCAGAACCTGACCATTAGATTTTGACCAGATACCAATTCATTTCAAGTCTCCTTAATAAAAGGAAACTAGAGAAAAGGATTATAATTGACAAGGGATTAACTCAATTTTGCCCTGTAATCTGCTGACTCATCAGAACAACTCTTTCTTGACCTTTACTCCCTCCCTCTCATTATCCCTGGTCACTCAGAACTCATCTGGGCAGCTTGGCTGTTCACAGGGTTTGAATGATAAAGCAATTAGTACTTCACTCAAAAGGCTCCTCAGGCCTTCCATTTTGACCCTTCAGACCCAAAGAATCTGACCTTCCAACAAAACTAGACTTTGTATCCAACATGGATGAAATACAATTTTCCATTCATTTTAAAGCCAAGTTTCCATTAATTGGAGTTTGAGTTCTTGAGAGCAAAGATTGTCTTGATTTTTCCATTTGTATCCTCTGCACTAAGCACAGTACTCGTCACAAAGTAAACAATAGTTTGGTTATAATACAAATATATGAAAAAACTAAAATGAATCAGAAATCCTGGTCAGCAAGGAAAGAAGATTCTGTTGGCATGGATTTCCATGAACTGTATGGAGTTATTCAGCAAAACCTTTACCTGGAGTCCTCTTCTGGAAAAGGACTATCTATAATATTCACATGCCGACATGGGGTTTAAAGCTATATCTGCTTAGTTACCTTAAATGAAGAAAAATGGGTAATGATCATTTAAAGACACACTTTCCAGAGATGGGGGGGCGAGATAGAAGGCTAATTGATATTTTTCTGATTGGGGGTGGATGACTACTCATTTTCCTCAAAAATCCTGACATAGGCTTATCAATTTCCTTTCATGACCTAAGGTCTTGGATCAAACCTAACCTAGATCTCACTACAACATACACATGATATAGTTCTTGTTTTATTGGCAATCTAGGTAAAACTTGGTATGACTACATTTTTATGCTCATTCTACTAAGACCACATGATTGAACTGCCATGAGCAGTTGCCATAGCCAGCCTTATCATTCCTGTTTCCCACTTCCATTTCAGTGAGTGAATTTCACTTTTGTTGAACTCACAATTTCCATTTGACAGATAACCAAAAAGAATAGCAAAAGGCACATACTCCTCCTTTCTAATGAGGGCCAGAACTCATATGGAAGGGAACCCTCACGGATGTCCATTGTACCTCACCAAATCTTTTCCTGAAGACCAGGGGACAGAGGTTGCATTACTTACAGCTATTACCCCTATACAAGGCATCAAAAAGCTAACATTAGTTATAATAATAATAATAATAGCTAACATCTGATCTTCACAATCTTATAAAGCAGGTACTATTTATCCCCATTTTGCAAATAAGGAAACTGAAGCAAACAGAGTTAAGTGACAAGGCGTTGGAGGCTGGATTAAAATTCAGCTCTGTTTGACTCCAGGCCTGATGTTCTATCCTTTGTGCCATCCAGCTGCCCTAAGTGATCATGTGCCTGACCAGAAGGGAGATGCTAGGGGAATCTCCTAATCAATATGCCATATGATTAAAAGGCCAGTTGTAATTTTATCTTCATTTAGCAAACCATCAGCAGACCTGGTACATGCAATAAGTACATGAGATTTCAGTGTCCAAGTCAATCCCAACTATGGATCTAGACAAACTAAACAAAGATGTGCTGGTAGGTAAATCTAAGCAGGGAAGGACAAAGCTTAGTATATTCATAATGACTAGGGAACTCAAATTCTTGAGTGAAAAATAAACCATGGTATTGATAATACTTTCATAAGAAAACAAATCTGTCAATCTAATTGAAAGTGATTTGAACTTGCTTTGAAACCAAAAAAAAAATCAGTGTTGGACTTCTTAGAGAAAGTATCACCAGGATCAAATGCAAAAATATTCTAATACATATCTTACTGTGATTCTGGCAATACTGATTTTAGCGTCTTTTAAATATTGTAAAATGGAGGAATAGCAAAGACCTAAAGCAAATGCAGGGATTTTCCTTTTTCAAATTACTTGGGGAATCCTCTCTCAATAGGAAGCAGCAGTCTTGGCTTCAAATGAACCTAAGTACTATGCTCACTGACCACTTTGGTCCATTAGCAATTACTTCTTTACATCTCACTTCCCTTCTAACCTAAATAGCTGTAGACCAAAAACTTATCTTGCTCCTATTCCACTTCCCATTCATTACATGGAATTCTAGAATCTACAAAAAAAAGTCCTAGTACCTAAGATTCAACATCTTTGTACAGCCCAAGGCTGCACCATCATTTAAAGGCATTGATGCAACCATTTTTACTTAAAATCTGAACAGCGGACCCTCTCAATACTTAGGAGCAGCGAATTCCAAAACACAAAAATTTGGTCTACCTTAAAGACATGACAGCATAAATTTGGGGAAAGAGAATTTGTCAATCAAGCAAACTACCTTTGATTTGTCCTTGGCACATTTGACTTTCTTGGGCAACAGCCAAGACTTGATGAGGAAAATAGTTTTACTTGCAGGGAAAATATACCAAGATATATTCCAGGCCCATTCCAGACTAGATTCTTACCTGTGTTAAGTCAGATTTCATACATTTAGACAAAAGGCCAGAACCATTACTGTAGTATAGCCCCCCAGTAGAGAAAGGGGTGCCTGGAGTGGCAATGAAGGCATTTGACAGGCCATCTCAGTCTCCACCTGTTTTCAGATTGGGTTTTTTAAGAGCAATTATTAGAATAGATATTCTTGAGGCTTTTTGATTCCCTTCCTGTTAATATGCTCTAGAATTTGCAGTATAGTCAGTCATGTGGATTACCAGGATATTCAACATTCAGGAATAGATGAAATAGAATTGAATGCCAGGCTTCTGGCAAAGTGAAAACTTTAAAAATGTCTGAAAAGTCAGATTAAGCTGTCAGAAGTCAGAAAACACTAAAGAAAAATCCAGTTTTGAAAACACTCCAGAGTAACAAATTAGACAACAGATCAGCCATGATATTAATAAAGCCTTTGAGATAAGGGGAGCCGAAGAGGGCTGCAGCTGGAATCTGCTGCCCTCAGGATCTATGCTCTTCATGTATTGCAGAAGATGTTTCATTTGCAATGTTTCATCCCCTTGAGATATTTGCAGACTTTGAAAATATCATGAAATGTTCCTTCTGGCACAAAGCAAGAGGAATCACCCCATCCCTTCAGATGTGGGCCATTTTTGACAATACTGCTCAAGAGTTGGGAGAAAAGTAAAGGGAGAAAAAATGTGGGTTTGTAAGAGAACTTGACATTATCCAGAGTCAATTTAAAGGAAACACCTCGAAAAAACCTTGGGGGTAATTTTGGGGGAAGCAATAGGTCTTTAGGTCAAAAAGCTTTTCCTTACATGCCAAATAAGGAAGTCTACTCAAGGCTAAGACAATCAGGAGAGGAGGCAGAGCAATAAGAAAGTAAGTGGCCTCCAAAACAGCTTAGGGAAGATAAAGAAGGAAGACAGTCAAAGTTGCAAGAGCCCTATTTGAGATAGTTCTTTCCAGATCCCACAAACATCTCAAACTCAATGTGGCCAGATCAGAATTCATTCTCTTCCCCAAAATCCTCCCCTTCTTCTGTACCAGGTTACTATCATTTGTCTGGTCGTACAGGTCCACAACAAGAGAATGCTGTACAAAGAACTTTCCAAACTCCATCACCTCCTGATCTGGAGGAATTTTTCTTCCAGATCTATGTTATATACCAAACCAAATACTCGTTAGGAAATCTAAGAAAAAACATCATAGTGGACTATTTTTCCAGCCTAGGTCAACATAGGAAGATAAAACATATGCTGACCATGGAGATTGATTATGAATCAAAGAATCATGGCTAGGACTCCCATGCAGAAAAATTTGTAGTTGTTCAATAGTATTCTAAGGGACAAAAAAGGGAGGAAAAATAGTAATTTGAGCCTTCCTAGGAATTTAGAACACAGAAAATCTGAAAACCAATAAGATGAAGATATGAATCACCCAGAGATATTTGCCAACCATCCATGAGACTTTATGACTTTTCTTATCTTCTGAAAAGAATTTATACAGGACAGAAATGACAGCAAACTTGGTTCTTCCTAGTCTTCTACTTACCATGTAACAACACATGGCCTGGACCCCTCTGCAGTGTGAAGGGATAACTTCAATAGTTCAAAACTAAGTACAAAGGGAGTTTTTTTTTTTAACTTTGACATAATATAAATCCAGGAAAAATTAGTAAACAATAAAAGATTGCAAGCAGCACTGGAGATACAAATATTGTTTTTCTTTAAGCAATGGAGAGGGAAAAAAGAGAAGAATAAAACCAGAGCTCTGATGAGGCTTTTGAGAGAAAACAGAACTGATAGCAGCTCTTACAGGGCAAGAATCTTGGAAACTTTATATTCTTAACTACATTCAAAGATCCAGTCCTAGAATGGAGGCCAAATATGAATTGATAATTGATAAAATTTTACTATGATGGGGAACACATCCTTGAAAGTTGAAGGAGGAAAAAATAGCTAAGATTTGGTTTTATTGTTCCCAGACATTCTATTTCCCTTCCATCCCAAATAGTCCTTTATTTGTACCAATCTTTTACACTTCTGTCATAAGGATATTAGAACTAACTGCATATATGCTCATTGACAGTTTGCATTATATGGACACACTTTTTTTTTTACTAAAATCATGTAACCCTTATAGCAGCTTTCTCAGAGCAAAAAAATAGAAATTGAGGGAACGTCCATCACTTGGGGAGTGGCTGAATAAATAGTGCTATGTTATGATGGAATGTTATTGTTCTATGGGAAATGATAAGCAGGATGCTATCAAAAAAAAAACTGAAGCCATCCATGAACTCAAAGTTAAATGTACTTTATATAAAAGTAATAGCAATATTCTGGGATTGTAAATGACTGAGTTGTAAATGACTTTGCTATGCTCAGCAATATAATGATCCACATCTACTCTGAAGGACTTATGATGAAAAATTCTATCCACAGGCAGAGAAGGAACTGCCTTTATATAGATTTAAGCATACTCTCTGCCACCTCCCCCCTTCTTGTCGAGGGTTTTTTTAAGGTAGAAGGATCCATATTTTCTTTTACAACATGGATTATGGAAATGTTTTTCATAACTTCACTTTTTAATGAAGACTGGGAGTGGAGACAGGAGAATCTAGAACTCAAGTTTTTCCCCAAAAAAACAAATGTAAAAAAGTTTTAAATGTAACTTAGGAAAAATATTAAATAAGGAAAAAATAAAATTAAGTGGGCTCCATTAAGAGAAATAAAAGATCTAAATTCTTAACTTCCCATGACCTGAATTTCCCATAAATCATGAGTGTAAAATCATAAACACCTATGAGTTTATCATTAAGGGAATCAACATGTCATAAGCTTAGCATAATGATGCTATTCTTTTCCCCCCCAAGAAGCAACTGACTAATTGGAAAACTACATTAATTTGTTAAAATTAATGTTAAGCTAGGACCATAGATCCTATAGTGGCTTAAAGAACAGTAGCTGTCCTGGGGGGAAATGTCAAACTGTTAGTCTCAAAAGCAAACATCATTGAATGCCATTAGGAAAATTTCAGCTAAATGAGTTGTATCTGCCAAAGTTTGACTGAATCACCAAAGATACTTGACATATAAAGTTTGTTGAATCGATTGTATGTCTACTATCTGGAAAATCTTGACTATTTGGCAAAATGACTTGACAAAGCAATCATTCTGACCAAAGCTACCTACTTCAGGGTAGTAAAATTAGCATTCATTAACACTACACACAAAGATCCCTTCTAACTTACAAGACCTGGAAGGTAAAGGAGAACTGATTAACTAGGGTAAGAGTTTTGAAAGAGCCACATAAAGCATTGCCTAAAGACTAGTAAACATGATGAGATGTCATTCTACTTTTTTTTTAAAGCATAGAGAAAAAATAATTTCTAAACGGAATATTCTTAGCATAGCTTGGCTGCTTTATTACATTTATCTTCCAATGTTAGCACAGCATTGTCTCAATCCTTAACATGTTAGTCATTAACATTTCAACATAATAGATTTCCACATTACATGGGCCATCTTGCTCTCCATTTCTTTGCCTCATCATACTGAGGATATACTCAACAGGGAAAGACAAGTGGAATAGATTTTATCTTGTTCAGACTTCCAAGTTTAATCTGAGCTCTGACATTAATTATTCCCCAAACTCTAAAAGAGTTTAGTCGCTTTTTGCTAGCTTTGCTAAAAGCATATTTCATTACAGAGTCACTGCTGATCAATGCACCTAACCAGATTTAGTGGCTACTTACAGCTAATTCATTGAAATGAAATTTCCCATTAGCACTTTACTATTTAATCCCATCCATTTAGCTTTATATTTCTTCCAATTGGAGAAAGGTTCACCCAAAGTCATTTCAAGTAAGTAACTTGGGGCATCATCCTGGCATTGCCCAAGGAGATTAGAGATGAAATAAAGATCATCTAGTTGGCAGAAGAAAACCCAAACCTGGATAGTCAGGCATACCTTCCTGCACCAGGACATTAGTCACTGAATGCCATGAGGAATTTCAGCAGAATGAGTTCTGTCAATGTTTCTATGACAATCGCCTCAGACAACATTTGTTGAATTAGGCATATACTACGTAGGAAACCTTAACTCTTGGGCAAAATTACTCTAACTTTAGAATGAGATCTTTGTGTATAGTGAATGTTGAGCACCAACTTCCCCACCAACAGTTGACAAAGACCCCTAACTTAAAAGACCTGAAAGTAAGAGGACCAATTAGATAGTTGAAATCATAAGGCAAAAATAATGAAATAGTGTTACCTTCCCCTGCCCAACTCAGAGCTCCCTCAGGCTCCACAGACACGTTTGAAGGAGCCTGAAATAACATCAGCTCATCATTTGATTAGCTACTATTCAGGGTCATGCAAAGCAGACTTCCTCACAGAGTATTAGGGGCAACTTATTCACTTACCTAAATATTGCTATTTGAATTTCCCCCTAAAAAGCTCTTAAATAAAACAACACCAAACTGTCATGACATAGGATAAGATAGGAAAGATGTGGTACCCAAGAAGAACATCATGGAATTCTCAGCAAAAGAGAAGGTAGGCACAGGACGATAGTGACACCTTTTCTTCAGGAAGATATGCAAAGCTATTAGAGAATAGTTATTCCCACTTACCTATTATAGGGTTGTTCTCCACTTCCAAAAAAAGAGCCCCGATAAAAACAGGTCTGAATATTCAGTCCTACCTTTTTCACTGTGAGCACTCCCACAGCCTTAAATTCTGCTGAGGTATGACCAGTCTTAACGTTGCCTGGCATAGGGGTCAGCACTTGGAACTAGATAGTCCCAGGTCCAATCTTGCCAAGTCTATATAATGAGATAATATTGTTGCCAAGTAACTACTACTCTCTCCTCCCCATCTCTGGTGGGAAAAGGCCTTATGAACTCAATCTCCTTTTATGTCCAGAAAAAAAAAATTGGGGTGGGAGAAATGCCCTCAAGAATTGCAAACTGATTTGCTTTTTCCATAAACTTCCTATCTGGAACCTGATGTCTGGATTGTACCATCTGACCAGATGATCCATGAATAAAAGAGCCACAATGGCAAAGGAAGATTAATTTATCCTAAGGCAAGGCAAGTTTGAGATCTCTTCTCTTAACCTGGAGGCAGGTTAGCACAAAAGTTTCAGCTCTTCTCCTGGTGCCATAGAGCCATTATGATCCTGAGACAATTTATTCATTTTCTTTGGTTCTGAATTTTTTGGTTGGGAAAGAGAATCTCCCGAGTAATGGCACCTTGACAAGTTTGATCCAGAGAATTGTCCTGTTTTGGACTCAGGAAAATCAGAATTCAAGTTTTGTCTCAAGAAGATCTCAAGCTCTGATCCTTTTTTCCACATGTATAAAAAGGAATAGGGATTTCTCTCCCAGGGTTGTTGAAGATCAAATGAGACAATGCATGTAAAGCACTTTACAAAACATAAGTGGCTCTGCAAGTATCCACTGCTAATGGATCCAATAGCCTCCATGGAAGTTTTCCTCATGTCCCTTCCCCTCAAGGCAATTGTCCCTAGGAACACTTATCAAGTGTTGACAAACTAACCTGAAGTTCCTTTCAAGAAGGAGGCCAGTTGACTAAGGAAAAACAGCCGCTAACTACTCATGTTCTCTCAACAACACGATATTCATTCCCAAGAAAAGATTTCTTCCCAAGTGACAGTGACAGTGACAGAAAAGGTCATAGGTGGGCTTTTCAAAAAAAATTGCTTAAATGTTTAAAACATTTAATGGTACTATTCAGGCACACAATTTCAAGAATGAAAAGTTTCTTCAAACCTCTGTGGCTTGGTTGGGGGGTGGGAACAGAAATAGAATTACAAAAACAAGGAAATCCTGGAACCTGAGTCTGTATAACTCCCTTTTAAAAGCCTCTTCTATAATGGCTATAATTGCTATACCTGTGAAAACCACATGAAATATTGAGAAAATGGTAATTTGTCAGATTGAAGACTTTTGAGTAGAAATAAGTGAGGAACAATGGAGATGCCTTTAAAGAAATTGGTTTCCTTTTTTTTTCTTGTACTGAAATAGAAATAATTTAAGATACCAAGAGTCTCCTCAGAATTATAAGTAATGGTTAGAGATCTCTGGTTGTAATTTCTCAGATAAAATGTTAGAATAGTAATTTAGAACATTTATGCTATTATTGCTGTAACTACCATTAATAAATCATTTTGCTGCTGATTTAATATATAGTTCAACTTTAGAGATTAGGTAATAGATTTGTAAATACATTGATTAAAAATGAGCAACTACTTATGGAGAATATTTTCTTCAATTTAAATAAAAACTAAGGCAAGGGGGTCTGACCTAACTAATAACTAACTGATTTCAGTTCTGAGAAACTATCCAAATGTACTCAGGGATTATCCTAGAGCTTTAGATAAATGCAACACTTCTTTTTACCTCTGGCTCAGAGTAGGAAATACTAATGCCTTATCCGACTTAGACATCCCTATTTCAAAGATGACTAGGTTACAGCATTTAAGTCCACAGGTCTTAAATTCAGTGAAAAGTCAGGGATGATCCTAATTCACAAATAACAGGATCACCCATACAATTCCCCACCATCCTATCAAATGTTTTTATTTAATCTCTTCCCAGACAGTGGGATAATTAAACAGCTGGATGTTTAACCTCACCCTACATTCCTGCTCAGAATACCCCAATTCCTAGTCTCTAAAATAGAGTTTGGGGCCTTTTTTATTTTTTTTTATTTTTTTATTTTTATTTTATTTTTTTTTTTTTTTGCTTTTTGCTGAGGCAATTGGGGTTAAGTGACTTGCCCAGAGTCACACAGCTAGGGAATGTTAAGTGTCTGAGACCAGATTTGAACTCAGGTCTTCCTGACTTCAGGGCTGGTGCTCTAACCCCTGCGCCACCTAGCTGCCCCTGGGGCCTTTTTTAAAGCCATATTTTCTAGGGAATTGGAACAGAGTCTTCTAAAAAACCAATCCCAGCCTTTATCCAATTATTTACATGCCCAAGAATCACCAGTTCACCAGTTATTTGTAAAAATGATTACAAGAATGCTCTGGAAACTTTTCATGGCATCTAACTCCAAGGTTTATTAAACTTTAACTTCCACTTCTGGATGAAAGCATAACTAAGCCCTTTAGGATTGTTTCTTCTAACATTCCTATTTTTATTAAGGCCTGTTGAGTCCTACATTTTTCCAATGCTGACCCTGGCACCGTCCATAAAGGAAAAAATGGAATTTTGTGGGATCTTTGCCATTTGATTCACTATATTCTGTACTCATCTTTGACGGCAGCCTGAGCATTTGATTCATTAGAGTACCGACTTTTAGCTAACTAGATGATTGAGATTGTAGACAGGAGGTTAGTGGTATATACATCCTAAGACCATAGGATAATCATGAGCAAAGCTTTACAAATTGTTTATGTAGCCTCTTAAAATCTTCCAAATAATGGAAGACTTAGTAAGGTAATCTTTCCCAATGTTACGTCCCAAATAAATGGACAAACTGGTATTTTAAACCAGATCCTCTGATTCCAGAGAAGATGTCTCCATGACCATCATAGCTCAAAGAGCATCTTCTGTGATCAAAGAGACATGACACAGGATTTACCATTTTGTATATTTCTCTTGAAGTCACCGACCCCAAAAGAATATCCTTTTCAAAGTCTGGATCTTTGCCAGAAAAGGCCATTTAACATTAGCAAAATTGGCAAACTAATAATTTCATTATTGCCTTGGGGATGAACTCAGATTTCCCAATTTGTAAGGTTGTTAAGAATATTGCTTCAGCTGTAACTGGTATTAGTCACAAGACTTGAAATATTGGCTTTTATTGCTTGAAATTGAGCAGGTGTGTATTTTGATTCTCTGTGGCTTATTTATTCTAGTGTTTTATGGAATTTGGAAAGGATTTCCTTTCCAAAGCACTATTTTGAAGGAACCAAATTGTAAGAATCCAAGACAACCTAATTAATAGCATTACCAAATCATTTTCTACCATTTAAAGGAGTGATCATACTGTCTCCAATCTTTAAGTAAATAATTTTTTAAAAAGTGATCATGGCCCCTTAATATGTATATTTACTTATCATGTATTACTAAGTTGTACATATAGATTACGTGCATTGACATAATAGAAATTTAAAAAATGAAACAAAGATGAAATATTTGATACTGGGGTAATAGGAAGTCAATAGAATTTACTACATGGGGAATGACATAGGTATGACCTTCGGTAAAGTCACTTTAGCAACTAATTGGAGAATGTACTAGTGTGAGAAAGTAGAGAAACCAATAAATAAGGAGGCCATTACAATAATCTAGACAGTAGATGATAATGGCTAAAGTTGGTGTAGTAGCCAAGTAAGTGAAGAGAAAGAATAAATGAAAGATGTAGAGGTAAAAATAAAGCCCAAGAGTTGTGATTGGAAATGTGGAGTAATACTTCAGGAACTGAGGATGACACTGACAGAAAGCCAGAAAGATTGTATTGCCTTGAACTTATAATGAAATTTAATAATGGGATGGAAAGACGGTATAGTGAGATCTATAATGCAAATAAATCATCTCATGCACACTTTTGAGCAATTCTCCGTCCCACAAAAAAGTGAGAAGTCAAACTTCAACTCCATAAAGCATTTGTCCACTGAAGGGTACCAGGTGATATTAAGCAAAGGAAATTTACAATTCTTTTGAGTTCTGAAACACTATTTAGTTATGACATCTAGAGAATCAATCTTGCACAACCTTTGGAACCATCATTAGGAGAAAGCAGAGAAGCTTTGTTGGTGACAAGCACAGGATTGGCTCAGAGAGGAGTGTAATCCCTATTCTTTCCCTCTAATTAGTTAATCAGCCACCTTCTTGGTGTTATGCTACAATTCACTTAAGGAAACACTCTGGAGATTAGCGATCAAAGCTACCAAAAACGAAACCCATAGTTATATCCATCATCCACACAACTGTCCAAGTCATCTTTCTTGAAAATATAAGTCTTCCTCTGGTATTTTGTTCTCCAAAAAATTTCAAGGACTCCCTACAGCCTCTAAGACAAAATGATCTCAGCTTAATAACAAAAACCTTTTGGTCTGCCACCTGCTTCTACCATTGCAGTTTATTTTGATAAATTTTAAACTCCAACTAAACTAGTCTAAATTACACTTCCATCTCTGTGCCTCACGTATACTCCCCACTTATATCCACAACAGCTTCCCCCAGGGACTAAATTTACCATTCACCTTTTTTGTGGCAGAACTTTGCTTATCCCTTTACATATTTACTTTCATTCTTTCCCCCTTTTAAGATCTCCATGTGTTTTTTTACCATTTCCTTTACAAAAAAAAAAAAAAATGAAACCACCTCCCCAGCAGAATAGTAGTTCCTTGAAAATAGGAAATGTTTCATTTTGTCTTTCCATTTCCCAATGCCTGAGAGGCACTAAAGAGTTGTGGAGAGAGCTGACTTCAAAGTCAGGATACGTTCAAAGACCTACTTCTAAACAAATACTGGTGAGTGTGTGTGTGTGTCTGTCTCTCACTTAACCTTTCAGCCTCAGTTTCTTCATCTGCTGGTCCCATTGGATTGGTCCCAACGTCCTCTAAATCTGATGTCCTTAGTTGCCCTAAGAAAATTCTAAGAGTTGCAGAGAAAGTGCTAACACATTTAAACAAGTGAAATCACAGGTCCAATCTCCAGTCCCCATCTCTACCTCCAGGATCTAACACTGATACTGAATGTGTGTGCTTAATAAATGCTTGTACTGAACACTATGCTTCAGAGAATCCATAGCCTACAATTCCATAAAAACTTCCACAAAATGATAAGTATTGGGGAGCCAGTCCTTTTGGATAAATGCAGTTCTCCCACATTATGTATAAGAATTTCACAAAGACAAAATATTTACTAACAGATGATGGGAAGCAGACAGGACTTTTCTGAATTCAAAGTTGGAAAGACAAATAAGAATTAGAAAAGCAAAGCTAGGTATATAAAGTAGAACTGCCTCAGAAGTTAATCTTATATTCACCTAGTGACCTATGGGGTAGGCCAGTGGTTTTTGCTTTTTCAGACTTCGAATGCCAATATTTCTTCATCTTTGTTGAATCTTTCCCCTTTCAATCAAAAAAAGGAGGTACTATTTCTATTTAATAGCATATTAAAAATCTTAACTGTTTTATTAAGACTGGGGGGAATAGAAAACTAACTTATTTAAAATAATTTTAATCTGTTTCATTTTGTGTACAATCTCAATTCTTCCTACCATGGAAGGAAAATTCATTGAAACTGATCTTAACAAAATTATAGAATTTAGGTCACGAAAAAGGGGGTAGGGTTTACATCCTCATGAGAGGAATATCAGCACAATGTCTGGGATTGCGTGGGAACTATCAATGGAATATACACAACCAATCCTCAGCATATATTCTAGGTTGTAGATCTGCCAGAGCCATAGGAAAGTAGCTTATTCATGACCACATGACTACAGGATTAGTACACAAGTCCATCTCCAAAGGCAGTGTTCTCTACCATACCACATTTGCAAACCATCAATACTACTAGACGAGATCATGAAAATAAAACTTTATTTAAAAAAAAACCAAGGATAAGCAATGACTAAAGTGACTCATTTGGAGAG
>JAJPUD010016116.1:8367-35165 GCA_023553655.1 Myrmecobius fasciatus | reverse complement strand
CATGAACTGATGCTGAGTGAAACGAGCAGAACCAGGAGATCATCATGCACAGCAACAACAGTATTACATGATGGTCAATTCTGATGGACATGGCTCTCTGCAATAAAGAATTGTCTCAAACCAGTTCCAGTTGTTCACTGAAGAAAACCATATACACCCAGAAAGAGGGACATGAAATATGGACCACAACGTAACATTTTCATGATCTCTATTGACATTTGCTTGCATTGTGTTGCCTTTCTCTGATTCTTTTTTTTTTCTTGTAGATAGGATTTTTCTTGCATAACTTCTCAAGCATTTCAACATTATTAACATGTAGTGGACTTCCTGCCATCTAGGGGAGGGGAGGGGACTGGGGGTAAAATTTGTATTGGAAAGCTTTGTAAAGATCAAGGTTGGGGAACTACCCATACATATGTTATACAAATAAAAACCTTAAAATAAAAAAAAAACAAAAAACAAAAAACAAAAAAAAACTTTTTAACTTAATATAATTATCAAAAGTATCTATTTTGTGTTCAAAAAAAAAAGAAGTGTTGAAGGGAATGGTTAAAAAACAAAACAAAAAAAAAAAAAAAAAACAACTCCTAATGAGGCAGCTAGGTTGCACAGTGGGTAGAGCACAAGCCCTTAAGTCAGGAAGACCTGAGTTCAAATCTGGTCTCAGACACTTAACATTCCCTAGCTGTGTGACCCTGGGCAAGTCACTTAACCTCAATTGCCTCAGCAAAAAAACAAAAAAAACAACAAAAAAAAAAAACTGCTAAGACTTATATGAACCTTTACAAAGTGAAATAAACGGAACTGGGAGACCAGTTGGGGAACTACCCATACATATGTTATACAAATAAAAAGCTTTAATAAAAAAAAAAAGAAATAGCATTTTGTACCTGATGCTGAACAATAGATGATAGAAAGTAAAAAGGAAGAGAAATCGGGCTCACTGTCCAATGAATAATGAAGCAGAAAAGGCCATAGGGAAATTTTCAATAAATCTCTTAGGCAGTTTCAATGATGGGAAACCCAGTAATTCCTACTTTAATAGGGGGAAGAATTGTCTGTCTTAATTCTCTCATGAATATTTCAGAATATAGAAAATACAAAGCTTCCCTGCTTTTTTATAATAGGAAAAGAAATACAATGTTCTAAATAATTAGGATTATTTCCTCAACATTTAGTAGCATGGCATATAGGAAAGTCAAACCTTGTTTTCTAGAACATCAAGAATGGTCTGAAAGTTTTGGGGATTAAGATGACAGAGGTTATCCAGCTAATTCTCCTCTAAACAGTTTGAAAATAATAACTCAAATTAATTTTTGGAGAGGTTAAGCCAAAAAAAGTCAGCATGAAACATTTTTTGGCCCATGAAAATTTTGGAGATTGAAAGAAATTTGTGACAATGGGATGGGAGTCTTTCTGGAGTCCAGACACTTGATAACAGCAATGGTAATTAAAGCAGCAGCTTTGGAAGCTTTCAGGCTGAAGACAGGACTGAGTCTAAAAGGACTCTTTGCTAGCACTAGTTACACATAGCACTGATTGACCATTCTGTACCATTGCTAAAATATAGAGAGAATTGACTCAATTTTATAAGAATACAAGCCTCTCTCCAATTAATAAATGGTCAAAGGATATGAACAATTTTTGGAAGAAATTAAAACCATTTCTAGTCATATGAAATGCTCTAAATCAATATTGATAAGAAAAATGTAAATTAAGACAACTTTGAGGTATCACTATACACCTCTGAGATTGGCTAAGATGACAGGAAAAGATTATGATGAATTTTGGAGGGGATGTGGAAAAACTGGGATACTAATGCATTGTTGGTGGAGTTGTGAAATGATCCAACCTTTCTGGAGAGCAATCTGGAACTGTGGCCAGAGGGCTATAAAATTGTGCATATCCTTTGATCCAGCAATGCCACTACTGGGTCTGTATCCCAAGGAAACAATAAAGGAGGGAAAAGGACCTACATGTGCAAAAATGTTTTTAGTGTCTCTTTTTATGGTAACAAAGAATAAGAAAATGAGTAGATGCCCATCAATTGGGGAATGACTGATGATGGACAAAAGAAGCAGAACTAGAAATACATTGTACACAATAGCAGCAAGTATGTGCATTGATCAGCCATGAAACATTTAGTTCTTTTCAGTGGTTCAGTGTTTCAAGACAGTCCCAACAGACTTTGGAAGAAAATGTCATATGCATCCAAAAAAAGAACTGTGATTGAATGTAAATCAACACAAGCCATGTGCACTTCTTTTTATGTTTTTCCTCTCCCATGGTTTTTCCCTCTCGTTCTGATTTTTCTCTCCCAACATGATTCATAAAACAATGCATGTTAAAGTTAATTAATTACTTTGAAAAATGAAAACAAATAAAGGGCAGGAACACAATCTAATTTGCTTCAGCTAAACAGAAAAAAATGGCAGTAATAGCAATCATATCAGACAAAGCAAAAGCAAAAATCGATCTAATTTTTAATATAAAATAGATAAATAGAAAATGCATATTTTGATAAAAAAATTACCATAGACAATGAAATCATATAAAAAATTTTATATTAAGGTTGTCTGGTGAAAAATAAGTTTCTTTTTTATAAAGCCTTTTATTTTCAAAATATATGCATAAATAGTTTTCAACATTCACCCTTGCAAAACTTGTGTTCCAAAACTTTTTTCTTCCTCCCTTCCCCCCCCATCTTCCCTAGACACCTTCCAATGTATGTTAAACACGTGCAATTCTTTTTACATATTTCCACAATTATAATGTTGTACAAGAAAAATCAGATCAAAAAGGAAAAAAATGAAGAAAAAAAGCAAGAAAGCAATTACAAAAAAGTGGAAAATATTATGTTGTAATCCGCACTCAATCCTCACAATCCTCTCTTTAGCTGCAGATGGCTCTTTCAATCTCAAGTCCATTGGAACTGGCCTGCATCACCTCACTGTTGAAAAGAGCCATGTCCATCAGAATTTATTATCTTAAAATCTTCTTGTTGGTGGGTACAATATTCTCTTGGTTCTATTCACTTCACTTAGCACCAGTTCAGGTAAGTCTTTCCAGGCTTTGCTGAAATCATTGTCCTGATCATTTCTTATAAAACATTAATATTCTATTACCTTCACATACCATAACTTATTCAGCCACTCTCCAACTGGTGAGCATCAACTTAGTTTCCAGTTCCTTGCCACTATAAAAAGAGCTGCCACAAACATTTTTGCACATGTGGGTCCTTTTCCCTTTCTCATTATCTCTTTGGGATACAGGTCCAGTAAGGACACTGCTGGATCAAAGAGCATGCATAGTTTGATAGGCTTTGGGGCATAGTTCCATATTCCTCTCCAGAACAGTTAGATCAGGTCCCAACTCTACAGACAATGTACTATTGTCCCAGTTTTCCCACACTCCTTCCAGCATTCATCATTATCTTTTCCTGCCATTTTAGCCAATCTGAGAGGTTTGTAGTGATACCTCAGAGTTCTCCTAATTTGCATTTCTCCAATCAATAGTGATTTAGAGCATTTTTTCATTTGATTATTTTTCTTCATCTGAAAATTGTCTTTTCTTATCCTTTGACCATTTATAAATTGGAGAATAGCTTGTATTATAAATATGAGTTAATTTTCTATATATTTTAGAAATGAGGCCTTTATCAGAACCCTAGGATGTAAATTTTTTTTCTTAGTTTACTGGTTCCCTTCTAATCTTATCTGCATTTGCTTTGTTTGCACAAAATCTTTTTACTTTAATATAATCAAAATTATCCATTTTGCATTCCATAATGTAACCTAGTTCTTCTTTGGCCACAAATGCCTACTTTTTCCATGGATCTGAGAGATAGACTATCCTTTGTTCTTCTAATTTGTTTATAGTAGCACTCTTTAGCTTATAGTAGCATTCTTTATGTCTAAATCATGAACTTATTTTGATCTTATCTTGGTATAAGGTGTTAGATGTGAGTCAATGCCTAGTTTCTGCCATACTAATTTCCAATTTTCCCAGAAATTTTTGTCAAATACTGAGTTCTTATCCCAGAAGCTGGGGTCTTTAGGTTGATCAAATATTAGATTACTACAGTCATTGACTATTGTGTAAAGACCACATTTCTCAAATATATATTAAGAAATGAATTCAATTTACCAAAACAAAAAACAAAAAGGCAAAAAAGCTATTCCTCAACTGATAAATGATCAAAGAATATTAAACATCAGTTTTCAGAAGAAATAAGACCTATCTAAAGTCATATGAAAAATGTTCTAAATAACCATTGATGAGAGAAAGATGAATTAAAAATAGGGTACCACCCCTCACTCATCAGAAAAAATCTTGGAGGGAATCAGGGGGAAATGTGGATACTAATCAAGTCTCACATACAGACTTAGCAATAGCAATGGTGGTTCTGTACCCCAAAGAGATTTTTTAAAATGAATGAACTATATGTACAAAAATATTCATAATAGTTCTTCTGGTGAGAACAGAATTGGAAATTGAGGAGATTCTTATCAATTAGGGAATGGCTGAACAAACTGTAATATATAAATGTGATGAAACACTATTATGCTATGGGAAATGACAAGTGGGAGTGATTTGAGGGGGAAAATAAACATTGCAAAACCTATAAAACCTGATGCAAAGTGAAATGAAAGGAACTAAAAAAATAATTGTGACTATACCAGAAATGTTGTAATGATCATCAACTGTGAAAAAGTAAATTAGTATGATCAATATCATGATCCAAGACAATTCCAAAGGACTCATGATAAAAAAAATATTCTACTTCCAAGGACATAACTGATGAATTCTGAAGGCAAGTTGAAGTATAATTTTCTTACTTTCTTTATTTTTCTTGCTTTTAAAAGTGTAGCTAATATGGAAGTATGTCTTGCATAATTTCACATGTATGATTAATATCATATTGTTTGCCTTCTTATTGGGTGAGGAGGCAGTAGGAAAAAGAGGGAAATGTGAAATCCAATCATTAAATAGAAAAAAGAAAAATGTAATTGTAAGTTATATAAAAAGAATTCACTGATTCCAAAAGTGTGATTTCCATTCAAATGAGCTGGTTCCTGATCTCCAGGCCAAGTATCAGGGTAAATGGGAAGAAAGCAATGAAAATGATGAATGTATTAAATTCTGGTGAGAGTAAGTTTCTGGAATTTGCAACTTGGTATATTTTTTATATATGGGAATATATATGTTATTGGCTAGTTCAGCTCTCCAGGAAAGGAAAACATATAATGCTAAGGAGCCAATTTTTGGTGGAAGTAACTGGAGAAAAGTTACCAAAGTATTCTGGTCTAGGGTACCTGAAATATGACATCCACAGTACTCAAAAAAAGTAGCTGGGTATGGAGTATGTTCCTCTCCATTGATTTATTAAGTGTTCCCCCAAAATTTGTTCTGAGCTATACTTATAATTTGTCCTGATTACTTTGTTACCTTTTAGGGATGTTCCATACACATAGCACAGTTAAGGAAGGTGTCATTGGTTATACATTGCAAGTTGTCTTCATTATAAATTTTCCAATGGCTTTTAGAAATACTCATATATTTTATTTTTAATCACCTTTCTTCTTAAATAAATTCTTTCCCCTTTCCCTAATCAGTGAGGAATCCCTTGTATAAAGAATATATATATTTTAAAAAAACATAAAAATCAATCAAACATCAGCTATGTTTGATAGCATATTCAATTTTCACAGCCATCCGTATTCCTCAGCCAAGAACAGATGGAGATGTATTTATTTTCTCAACCCTTCTCTGGGGCCGATATCAATAATTATAATTTCATAACTCCTAATTTCCATTTGCATTTATGATAATTTTTATTTTTAATTATTTTTCTACTTTATTCTCTTTTTATTCCACTCTTCCTATGTTTTTCTGAATTTTTTTATGTACACTTTTTTTTTACTGAGCATTGATATTCTATTACATTAATGTGCCACAATCTGTTTAGCCACTTCATTGACTTTTGAGTTGTTTAAAGTTTTAGCTTATTAAAAATGATTGTTTTCCATTTTTTTAGTCAGTTAGTGATTGTGGGAAAATATCAGTAATTAAAGAGTCAGGCTCCTGAAGAATGAACTTGTATGAGATCATTAAACCTCTGACCAAACTCCAAAATACAATTAAGTCCAAAACACAACTCTATTCTAGGTCCAATTCATTCATTATATATTGTACACATATTGTCCAAAATATCACATATTGGTGGATTAGTTTAATGAGCTAGTCATCTACTTGCAAGTTATAATCTGTAAAACATACATTTTTTATTCTGTATTTTTTTCTCCCACTGTGAATAATTAGACCTATCTCTTGCACATTACTAGAGACTTCCCTAAGCAGACTTTGTAGTGTTCTGGGGCATGATATCATAAGCAAAAAGGAGCATTTGGAGAGCCTCACCCTAAAAAGGAAATCTTTTCCTTTGGATCTTACATTGGATATGTTCCATGATGCTAGCAAACTATTATAATGAAAATACATTTTGTTTAAACTATGTGCTTAATGCTCAATAAAAACAAAAACTACTTATATTGACCACATGTTATTTCTATTAAATTCCAAACCATTATTTTCCTTATCTCTATTCTTTGGGTATCCTACTATGTATTAAGAAAACAGAAGATGTGAAAAGGATCTTAGAGAACATGTAGTACAGCCCTCCTATAGAAAGGGAAACTGAGACCCATGTGAGTTATGAGTGACTTCTCCCATGTCACATGTTGATAGATCTCTGAGGTAGGAGCATGTTTACCGTCTAAGATTGTTAGCACCCCCTCCAGCACAGGAAAATGTAATACATTTTGCTTTGTGTGGAAGTGGAATATTTGATTCACATCATGATTTATTTTAAATTTTATATAAATATTGTATAAATGAGAAACAACATGGAGGGGGAAGGGAAAGAATATTACATAAAAGCAAGACCCTCAAAGACTTGTATTTTGCCCCTTCTTTACAAATCTTTTCACAGAGTAACCATGGCAGCTCCTAATATTTGTGTAACCATTTTTACAGCTGCCTTGGTTTCATTTTTTCAGTGTGCTTCAAGTCATATTCCCAATTTTCTTTAATAATTTTACAATCTTTACTGTTTGGCACTACTAAACATCTGGAAAAGAAAAGAGTCCAAGGAGAAAAAATGTTCTTTATTTAATCTTCAAAGCAATTTTGGTCTTAACCAGGATTGAAAAGCTGTGGGTAATTTTTTTTTCATTTACAACATTGTCCTTCCCTTGCTGCAGACAGTTTTCCCTTGTCCTTCTTTGGGTAAAACACTAATCTTACCCTGCAACAAGATGCAGCTGTTGTATTCATTCATAATGTTTTTGATACTGATAGGAAGCAGTCAAGACATCTCAAGTATTCAGATTTGTTTAAGAGTGACTTAACAGTTCAGTTCACTCAGAAGGGATGCTGATGAAGGAATTGCAAAGGAATGTGTTTGTGACCAAGATAGATATTTTAAAAAAAAAATAAATGTTTGAGAGAAATACAGCTAGTTAAAAAGAGATCTGAAAAAGTTTCTGTAGAAACAAAACTAATGCAGACAAGATTAGGAGGGAAGCATCAAATTGGGAAATCATCTTTACATTTAAGGGTTCTGATAAAGGTCTCATCTCTAAGATATATAGAGAATTGTCTCATATTTATAAGAATTCAAGCCATTCTCCAATTGATAAATGGTCAAAGGATATGAACAGACAATTTTCAGATGAAGAAATTAAAACTATTTATAATCATATGAAAAGGTGCTCCAAATCACTATTGATCAGAGAAATGCAAATTAAGACAACTCTGAGGTACCACTACACACCTGTCAGATTGGCTAAAATGACAGGAAAAGATAACGATGAATGTTGGAGGGGATATGGGAAGACTGGGACACTGATGCATTGTTGGTGGACCTGTGAACGGATCCAGCCATTCTGGAGAGCAATTTGGAGCTATGCTCAAAAAGTTATCAAACTATGCATACCCTTTGACCCAGCAGTGTTTCTATTGGGCTTATATCCCAAAGAAATCATAAGAGAAGGAACGGACCCCACATGTGCAAGAATGTTTGTGGCAGCTCTTTTTGTAGTGGCTAGAAACTGGAAACTGAATGGATGCCCATCAATTGGAGAGTGGCTGAATAAATTATGGTATATGAATGTTATGGAATATTATTGTTCTGTAAGAAACGACCAGCAGGACAATTTCAGAGAGGCCTGGAGAGACTTGCATGAACTGATGCTGAGTGAAATGAGCAGAACCAGGAGAACATTATACACAGCAACAAGATTATACGATGATCAATTCTGATGGACATGGCTCTCCTCAACAATGAAATGCTTCAAACCAGTTCCAATTGTTCGGTGAAGAGAGCCATATATACCCAGAGAGAGGGATGTGAAATGTGGACCACAACATAACATTTTCATGTTCTCTACTGAGGTTTGCTTGCATTGTATTTCCTTTATCATATTATTTTTTCTTGTAGATATGATTTCTCCTGGACAAAAAATGATGCAATAACTATACATATATTTGATTTCTTAAGTATTCTAACATAATTATCATGTAGTGGATATCCTGCCATCTAGGGGAAGGGTGGGGAATAGAGAGGAAAAATTTGTAACAGAAAGCTTTGTAAGGGTTAATGTTTAAGAATTACCCATACATATGTTTTGCAAATAAAAAGTATTAATAAAAAAAAGAGATCTGAATAATGAAACTAACCACAATAGATACATTTCATTGAGAATCTATTAGTTCTTAGGTAGATTAGAAACGTTTTATCTCAAGCACTGTTAGATTAGTAACAATTAAAAATGCATTAACAGTTATTAAAAGACACACAATTTCTCTCCTCAAAAGCTATAATTCATAGGATACTGAAATTTGCTAAGAAAGAGGCTGTGAGTTACTCTTCAGATCTTTTAAGGGATGATATATGAATTTTTAAAAAATTTTGACTACCTCATGGAGGTGGGCAGCATTATGGGACAAAACAAGATATCTCTAGAGTATTTAAACATTTAGGGGGAGATGAGCCACCCTTTTTGGAGAAAGTATCTAACAGGAATACTAATAAACAGCCAAATACCTAGAAAAAAATAGTGCATCATTTAACAAGAATTTATAAAGGGTCTGCTATGTGTCAGACACCATGCTAAGCAATAGAGTACAAGTACAAACAATATAGAATAGATAACAAGTGAATAAATATAAACACAAAATAGTGGAGTATAAGGTAGTTTGAAAAGGAAGGCATTAGCAGATTTGATTTGGAATGGGGTGATCAGAAAATGTAGCACTTAAGTTTTATTTATCTTAAAGTAGAAGAGCTAAATTCTGGAAACCATACCTCAGAGTAAATTTAGTGTTAACATTTATATAGAAAGGAATTCAGGTCCTAGTTCTACCACATATTAGCTTGGTGACTTTGGCCCAAGTCTCTTCACCTCTTTGAGAGTTAATTACTTCATCTTTAAAATGAGATGATTGCATAGCATATGATCTCCAAGGTCCCTTCCAGTTCTAACAGTCTATGAATCTTTGAAGAGGCCCAGGAGAATGTAATGTTCCAGCAATGGGACTCTGTTGTTTAAAATCCAGCCACATTTTAGAAAAAAAAATGTAAAGAAAGGGATTCTGGATTACAGTTGAACCCTGTTTGAATTTAACCTCTAAATCAGCCAAGATTCATTATAATCTCCTTCTGCTAGTGTGTTTTCAATAATAATGTGGCAGATTAAAACTGCCAGAGATTTGTATACTAAAATTGTAAGCCAAACTTTTAAAAATCATGACAGTTCTCATCTTAAATGATAACATTATATTTTTATAAATATGATAGATTCATTGCTACTAATCTGTTGGGAATATCTTCCAAATATTTTAAGCATTAATATTAATTTTATAACTTTTGATGAATGTGGTTTGGTTTGAGCTGACAGCACTCAATTTAAATTTAATCATAATAGTGTTGGTAAAATAAAAATGGATAAACTAATGAATTCCTACATTTCTATTTAGCAAGTTATACACAAAATATATTCCTACTTACTGTCATGTTGCAATAATATTACCATCTGAATTAAGGACTGATATATTATTATTGCTAGTCAAAAAATTATGTGAAAAGTGGACCATTATGATACTTAGAAATATGGTCAAAAATCTACATCTTAATCTTTACAAAACACTTTCTAAATCCACAAAAAGTTAGGTAAATAGATCATAATGGAACATTTAGAAATACCACCCATACTCAATATCTTAATTAGGATTTTTACAGTAGTCTTCACTTCATGTCACAAAAAATAGATGTTTTAGACTAAATACATTTAAACTGCTTTGAGTTCTGCCAGCTAAAAAATGATGAAACATTTTTTATTGGGTACATGAGGATATTAATAATCAAAAAATCAGTAAAATATTTACATGTAAATATTTCTGCCCACTGTCATTCATGCTTAAATCAAGTGGGGAAAAAGAACAAGAAAATGCTGCCTAGATCTGGAAAATAACTCCTGTGATTTTCAAATTCCAAGATCATATAAGATCCAAGGATAGGACACTGAGATTTAGCATGGCTTCCAAAGAGCTTGGCCACGGGTTCTTAGGCTGGGGTCATCAATGTATTTATGACACAAAATACATACATGTACAAGTTCAGTCATACATATTAACATGATATACTATGGTAATATATGGTATATAAAGCCATATATTAAATATAGCCATATAATATATATTTATGTACAGTTATAAGTATATATGAATATATATGTATCCATAGAGAGAGAGAGATACACATATATGGATCTCTCTCTGTATAAATATTCATATTAGTATACATATGCATTCTATAAACACTTATCTTCCACTCTTGAGTCAAGTGGAGAAAAATACAAAATTAATATTGCCTTTCACTTTGGAAAATAGATCCAGTTCTTTCTATTTGGTTTCATTTGTAATCCTATGTATTTTGTTTCAGCTATGTAAATACATTATTGTGAGAAGGGGTTCATAGGCTTCACTAGACTTCCAGACGGGTCTGTATATTTTACTACCATGATTAATCAGAAGAACCCAGGCAAGTTTAAATCCAAAGTCCCTTAAGATTTGGAACATACAATGCTAAATTCTGAAGGAGAGATGGCAAGTGGGCTTATGATTAGCATAGGGCATTCAAGTAAGAAAGCTTTCAATCCTGAGAGGGAAATTAGCATCTGCTCAGCAATTTAAGACTCTTAGGACATTGTTTAAGATACTGAAGGATGAAATAAATTTTCAAGGAGGTAGTGGTACAACCTATATGTGACAGAGACAGAACTTAGATCTAGTTTCTTTCCTGACTTTGCAGCTAGCTCTATCTGAATCCTTTTAACTGGATGTCTCTATTTAGGAAAAAAGGGGGAATAAAGACACCATTTTTTTGCCCTCATTAATGTAAATTAGACTTTATTCTACTTCTTCAAGAACTTTACAAAATTTCATTTCCAGCATTAAGTTCCCCCTCCAAACAATTCCAACTATGCTGTGACCCCAGTTATCTATTTTAGGCAAGTGCCATAAACTTCAGATTGAGAATATAAATACAGAAATATTGAGCACCATCTGTAAGGCTCAAAATCTATTACCAGTTTATGGTATGAGGGTCACTGAATTTCCCTTGACCTGCAGTTTTTCTTCAGGTTCCTCTGTTCAACACAGTCTTCTCTGATCACTTTCAGACTACAATTTTTTTCTAAAATAGTTGCAAGATTTTATTTTATATTCCTAAAATTTATTTTACATACTCAAGAGTTTAACTCACTACTTTTTATAAAAATCAAACATTTACTACTATCTTTGAAGGTACTGGAAGACATTAGCTTGAAGATCTTGGTTATCAAAGTCATATGAGGCTTTTTATAATCCTTTAGACTTTTAATTTATGATGCCAAAAAGAAATGTCTGTTCTAGTTTCTATAGCAATGATTCAATGGCAATCTAGGCAAATTTATAGGCTTGTCTGATTGAGTATAAGGTACAGGAGACACATATACTATGGAACTATTGGAGTTGAAGACTCAAATGAAGCATATAAATGGTCAATAGTTACTTAATGATCCCTTGGATGGAGTAGAATAATTTGCAAAAAGTAAATAAAGTATGGCAATTGTGAATAACAATAACAGCACTTTTATAATTCAGAGCTTCATATTTCTGCATCTGCAATGATCCACAAGTAACAAAATGGACTTTGTAGAGAATCCTTATTTAATCCTTGTTTCATTCTGCTATTTTAAGCTGTTTCATTTTACTTCACAAATCAACAACAAAAAAATGTTATTCTCTTGAATGCTTCTGTTTGCTTTTGAATACAACTTCAAAATAGACTTCCATAGATGGTACAGAAGCAAGCTTTGATGATAATTGGTGGTAACAGCCACTGAGTGTTCAAAAATCTCATTAACCTAAAAGAGGGGCTTGTCAGAAAGTCTATATTTGTCAATTGGCAATTCCATCTTTCAAAAGAGGTGATGTAGAAAATTTTTAATCTGGATTATTTCCTGGAAGGAAGAACTTATTTTTTAAAAAAATTTCCCTTTTAATTTAACTGCTAAATTTAAAGACTATATTCCTTTAGTTGGAATGTTTTCTAGAAATCTTACATAAGTTAATATATTGTATTTTTGGAATTTTTTATATTTTCCATCCAGAAAAATCACACTTAAAAGTTTTTGCAACTCAAACAACTTTTGTCTGTTTCATCTGAAACAGGTTTAAATCTGAAGTCATATCTATCTCTGTAAAATAATTTAAAGGAAGCCACAATTCAAGAGAGAGTTTTACTATTTTGGCTGTAAAAATTATCACTGACTCTGTTCAATGCAATAAGCATTTATTAAATACTCACTGCACTGGGAATAAAAATGAGCTGACATCAATTTGCCACGTTAAATTTCATAATGCATTTTACATACATTTTCTCACTGGAACTAACAAAACCCAATGAGATTAGCTTTGTTATAATTATGCCTATTTTGCAAATGGAAAAAAAAAAACTGAGTTTCCTATAGAGTAATTGTTAGTCCAAGGTCACACATCTAATATAAAACTTTTACACAGGCCTACTTGAGTTCAAGCCTAACACTTTTCTTATGGCTTTGAATTAAAATCCAAATAGATTCTGTCTTCAAAGAACTTAACATTCCACTCTAGGAAGTCAATGTGTCACAAAGTAGTAAATTCAAAGTAATTTGAAACTAGTTGAGATAGACAGACAGAAACAGAGAAACAAAGACAGAGAGACAGAAAGAAATCAGAGACCTCCTTAAAAGTAATATCTAAGTTACACCTAAAATAGTTTTTAAAAGTGCTGAAGATTGTAAGAGGTAGAGGGTAAGAGAGAATACTCCAGACAAGGAGGGCCATTGATTCAAAGACATAAAGGCAAGAAAATAAATGTCATGTATAAGAAACAATAAATGGAGTAAATTAACTGGAATGATGAATGAATGGGGGTGTGGTAGTAATAATAAATAAGTAAATGGAGCCAAATTATGCAATATTTTAAAAACCAAGTTGAAAATTTCATTTCATTGTAGAAACAATAGGAAGTCACATTTCTTTATCTCTCTGCCTACATCTCCATCTATCTATCTATCTCAATTATTTATTTTGCAATAGATGACATAGATCTGAATTTTTCAGTGTTCGACTCTATAATGAAATGGATTGGAGACATTAGAAATTAAACATCTGAAGAGCATTTAGGAGGGTGTAGCTTAGATGATGAATGAAAAGGGCACTAAACAAGGTTGGCAGCTACGGGAGTGAACAGAAGCTAACAAATAAAATTACTTTTGTAAAGGTAAGATCAAAAAGATTTAGCAACTAATAGGTTATAGAAGTTGAAGGAGATAGAAGAATCAATTTTAATTTCAAAGTTTTGAGTCTTGGTGATTAGAAAGTTGGCATTTCAATCAAAAGAAAGGAAGTTTGGAGGAGAGATTTTATTTCTATTTAGAGAATTTAAGTTCTGCTTCTAGTATGTCGAATATAAGATGTCTCTGGAACATACAGATGTAACTATCCAGTAGGCAATAGAAAATAATTCAGAATTCAAGAGTTTCATGCTAGATAAATTACTTTTTGGAGTTGTCTGCTTATGGATGATAATTGATTCAATATTAGTTATAATATAGTTTTTGACAGAGATAGCCTTTAGAAGTATGGGAGAGGGCAAAAATTAGGGCTATGATAAATCTTTTATATGCCAAAATCTAGAGAATTATCTTCATTACTATGTTCTCCCTTACTATCAAGAGAACAAAATATGAATATGATCCCATTGATACTGGCAGCCCCTTATACTCCAAAGAATACTCATAATGACTAGCTAATTTTTTGCTAGGTTCCAGTTTAACCTCTAGCCTGATCATGCCTTTAGAAAGAATTAAATAACTTGGACCATGTGCTATTCATAATAAACAGGAGGGACATTAAAAAGGATACAGTAAACTAAACCTCTTAATAGGCATTTGAAAATATTGAAGTGGTTTTCAGAACAGGTAGATAGAAAATGTTATGGATATATCATATTTAATTGGTCTCCCTAAAATTTTTACCCTCTTCAATCCATCCTATTCATAGCTGACAAGTGGATATTTCAAAAGCATAGGATTATATTACTCCTCAAATGGCTCAGTTGTTTTTTGTTGACTTTAAGACAAAGCTCTTATCTTTGCTTGGACTTTAAAGAATTTCATCAACTATCATCAACCAACTAGCCAAAGTTGGTTGTAAACTGAGTTCATACTATTAATCAATTAATTTGCATTTATTAAATATCTACTATGTTCCAAGTATTATGCAAAACTTTAGGGATACAAAAAATAGGTGGAGAAAAAAAAAACAAGATATCCTTATAGGGAACTGATAGCCCAATATGGAAAACGACATTCAAATAACTGTAGAAACAAGATAAATTCAGAATAAATTGAAACTAATAAAGAGAGGGAAGACATTAGAATCAAGGGGGACTGGGAATTTTTTTTAAAGAAAGTGGTACTTTTGTTGGTACTTGAAGAAAGCCAGACAATCAAGGAGGTGGAGATGAGAAGCAAATTCTAGATGTGGAAGAGAACCAGTAAAAATGCTTAGAATTGGAAGATGGAATTTCTTGTGCTGGAAACATCAAGGCCAGTTTCACCCCATCTGGGGAGGGCAATGGAGTAAGGTGCAAAAAGATTAAAAAAGTAGGAAAGGGAAAGGTTGTGAAGCATTTTAAAAAATAAGATTTTCTATTTGATCCTGAAGTTTATAAGGAGCAACTGAAATTTATCAAATAGCAGAAGGGTAGGACATGACATGATCAGATTTAAAGTTTAAGATAATCACTTTGACAATTGAATGGAGGATGTATGGGAGTGGGAAGAGACACTGGGGGTGAAAGAGAGTGAAGACTTAAAAATTATACCTAGGTTTTAATACTAGGTGACAGAGAAAATGATCATACCCTTAACAAAGATAATCAAGTTAGAAAGAGGGGACAGTTTGAGGAGAAAGTTAATGAGTTGAGTTTTGGAAATCAAAACCCTTTACCCATTCTCCATTCTGTATAAGCTGACTTCCTTCTTGTTCTATATATCTGACATTCCCTCTCCAGTCTCTGTGCTTTTGCACAGGTTGCCTCCTTTATCATGGGTAGAATTTCTCCCTTCTCATTTCTACCTCTTATAGAGGTAGACTTAGCTCAAAAGCCATAATCTACTTGAGGCTTTTCTTAATATTCCCTCCACCCCAAATTAGATTTAAGTTATACATATTTTGTGTTTCCTCAGTGATATCCATATTGTTCCTCCTAAGAAGAATGTAAGTTCCTTGAGAGCAGGGACTGCAAGTGGGTTTAATTTGGCTTTGTTTTTGTCTTGTATACCCATTCCCTGGAACTTTGCACATACTTAAATGTTTATTGAATTGAATTCAACAAAACATCCTCTGAGGAATTATGCAAATACACTCAGATGAAAACACAATACAATAACCATATATTATAAAATGGTATTCTTATGACTCTCATTTCTTGAGACATGACAAATTAGATATTTATAGCCAAATCTATTACTATGAGGAATCGATACTACTCCAGGGTATATGCTGAACTTCATATGAAAATATAGACAATTTCTAAGTAAATTGGGATGATCTTAATAAAGTCCCCTGTTACATTCCAAACTATGTTTTAGCAATACAAAAAATTCTTTCTAAATGAGTGACTGGAAAGCACGATGAAGATTTGTCAAAAATCACAAAAGAACAATTCAAGCTGGCATTCAAACTGTTTTTCCTGGGGAACACTGGATTTGAGAAATTCCTGACTGAGCCAGACCAAATGAAGAGAAGAGTCCCTGACAATTAAAAAGAGGTCATTTGCATACCCCACGAAGCCTTCACCAAAGTTTCCTTATTCCAAAGCCCCACAAAATTTCTGGGTATGGCAGAGAGAAAGCAGATAGAAACAGACAGAGATAGAGAAGAGGAAGAGAGGGAGAAGAAACAAAGACAGAGACAAAGAGAAAAAGAAAAAGAGACAGAGACAGAGACAGACAGACCAACAGAGAAGGAGGGAGAGCAACAATGCCATGAGTTGTGGATATACAATGTACAGATTCTATTCTAAGATCATAAACTCTTACCTAATCTTTTGTCTAGGATATACAACCAGGATAGTTTCCAGAAGAGAACATCAATCAAACTTAATACCCTCCTATTCCCTGTCTTGCCCTCTTACTCTCAATCATCTTACTCTCTGTTGTATGCAAATTTCAGAATCAAAAATTTTAGAATTTTTAAGAGACCTCAACAGTCACTTAATCTAATCTCAATTTTTTTCATCTTGGGATTTGCTTAAGAATTTCTAAGGACCTCCTCCCATAGAGCCTGTGCTTATGTAGATTGTATTTATTGAGAATTGAGAATTTATTATTATAATTTAAAATATCTTAACATTATGAAAAATAGTTTTGATCTTGTAAACCCCATAAAAGAAAAGTTCTCAGAGACCACTAGGGATCCCTGGACCATACTTTGAGAATCACTGAATAGTCTATATTCAAAAAAGAATCTTAGGTATAACCTAATTTACAAGGGATTATCCATATTGTTGAAGAATACAAATGAGGGAGAAACAACTGCTTTTTGCTTTTTGCATTGTTAAGTAGTTTTGCTTGTTTCCCTGACATAAAGGAAGAGTATAAATTTGTTTCTTTATACTTTTTATTTATTGTCCCTAGTTCTGCTTTCTAGGATCAAATAATACCTGTTCTTCCTTCAAATGTCCTTCAAATACTTAAAAATATTTAATACATTTCTCCTGATTGTTCTCTTTTTTAGGTTTCATTTTTTTACTTCTTTCAACCTATATTCATCATGAACTCAAGGACCTTTACCATTATTATTCCTCTGGATGTTTCCCACTTTATCAATATTTCTCAAAAGCTATTGTAAAAAAAAAATCTGTGTATAGTAAAGTAGGTTTGGAGGTAAGTAGGTAAGGCAGTAAATAAAGCTCTAAATTTGGAGTCAAGGAGATACCCATATTTAAATCTTGCCTCCGATACTAATACACTATGTAACACTAAGCAAAACCCTTAACCTTTTGCAGGCTGAATTTTCTATTTTGCAAAATGAAGGAATTGGACTCAGTAGCCTCAAATACCCTTCTAGCTCCAAACCTAATTTCTTATGAATATTACCTCATTACAACTGCAAGTTATACCTCTCTTAATGCAGCTCAAGATAACCCTAGACTTTTTCATTGATATTGTTTTATAATAGTTATCATTTCACAATAAATTCCCAAAACTTTTTCAGGCAATATTTTACTTAGTAGCCTTCTCCAGTCTCTATTTGTAAAATTGATTTTTTAGATCAAATGTTAAGATTTATATTTGTTTTAGTCTTTAAAATCATCTCCTTAATTTGTTTTTCTTCTTATTCAGCTTGAGTGGATTTGTTACTGTCACAATAGTCCTTCTATAGTTTCAATTTTTGCTTTTTTTCTTCTTTAAAGGATGTTTCAAATAAGCTTTTCAAAAATGATTATGTGTATATATATATATATATATATACATACACACACATCTATATCTATATTAGCAAAAATACCTGCCTTCTCTCTTTCCACAGCACAAGCCTTGTCAATTGAGAATGAAAGAAAAACAAAACTATTTTAACAAACATGAATATCTAAACAAAACAAATTTTCACATTGTCCCTCTCCCAGTCGTATTCTGAACTCTGAATCCCTCACCTCTCTACCTGAAGTTATGCAGCGTGTTACAGCATTAGTCCTCTGGAATCATGGTTGATCATTGCATTGACCAGAGTGCCCAATTCTTTCAAAATTGTTTCTTTTTATTATATTGCCCTCACAGTAAAAAAAAATTCTCCTTTTTTGTTTATTTCATGCTGCATCAGTTCATGTAAGTTTGAGTGTTTTCTGAACCTATCTCTTTTAGTCTTTCAGTGCAATGATATTCCATGATATTTATGTACTATAACTTGTCATTTTCTCATGTATGGATTTCACTGTGGATTCCTATCCTTTACCATCTCAGAGAAAATAATAAAAATGTTTGTACATCATTTGTTTTGTTTAAGATTAAGTACTGCCATATAATAGTCCCCCCCAAAAAAATTTCCTCATTGAATTTTTTTTCATTTCACTATTGAGATGTATTTTTGTATCCAACTGTGTGTGTATTCTTCCCTTCTTTGAATAATTAAGCTGAAAGTTACCTTACCCTTCCTTTCACAACCAACACCCCCATCCATTCCTTTTTTCATTGTTCTCTTAAGATCATTAAAACATTAGAAAATGACCTCTTTGCCATGTGATATATTCAGTAGGAATATATATTATTTCCTCATATTGGAATGCAAGCAATTAGGCTGCTTATTCCTTCAAAGTGGCTTGTTCATGTTTATTTTTTGTGCTATCCTTAATTCTTGTGTTTGAATGTTAAAATTGCTATGAAGCCATAGTTTTTTCATAAAAAATACTTGGAAATCTATTTTATTATGGGTCCATCTTTCTCATTAGGACAATATTTGGTTTTGTTGGGTAAGTTATTTGTGGCTGTAAGTCTTATATGCTTTGCCTTCAAGGAATATGGTATTGCAAGCTTGAAGGTTATGGCTTCTAAATCATATGTTATCTTTACTGTCTCTACTTGGTACTTGAACTATTTGCGAAATATATACATATATGTGTGAATGTATGCATGCATATATGTGCATATATACACACCTATATATTTATAGATGGGTATGTATGTATGTATGCATGCATGCACGTGTGTGTTTGTATGTGTATGTGTGGGTGTAATTGGAAGTTTGGGGCTATAAAGTTCATGAAAGTTTCTTTCCTGTTTTAACTTTCTACTCTGGTTCTAAAGGCTCTGGGCTATTTTTTTCTAAGATTTTTTTAAAAAATATGATGATTAAGCTCTTGCCTTACTTATGGAATTCAAGTAATCCAATTATTCTTAAAATTTTTCCTTGATTTGTTTTCCAGGTATTTTTTAATGGGAGATTGTATTTTCTATTCTTTTTAATATTTTAATTTTATTATTTCATTCTGAGTCATGTAGCCATTGGTTTCTATTATTTTCAAGACAATTCTTGTTTAGGCAAAGTTTTGTATCTCTTGTGACAAACTATTAATTTTAATTGTCTTATGCAGTTCTAATTCTTTTTCCATTTTTTGACTAGTGCTCTCATTTCACTGACAATTTTTTTATTCTTTTATTTTTAACTATTGTTTCATATTTTCCAAGAATTCTGGTAAAATCTGTGCCTATGCTATGTTTTTCTTTGACACTTTGTTTTGGAGTCATTCTCTTCTAGATTGTATCTTAGGCTTCCCTGTCATCAAAATAACTTTTTATGATGAGATTTTGTTTTTATTTGCTCATTCTTTCATCTTACTTTCTAATTTGGGATCTGTTGTTAGTATCATATTCTAACATTTCAAGAGAGAAGATCCTTTTGTTGCTCTCTTGAGTTACTGAGTATTAAATTTTTCCAGGACCTCAGGGATAGTTCTTTTGGGGCCTGAAAAGTTTTAGTGCTCCCAAAGTGGCATAATCCAGGATAAATTCTGATCAGTTTTTCCTGTTGGAGTATTGAAAGTTCCTCACCTAGATTTGGATCTGAGCAACAGTAGACTTTTCCTGGACTCAGCCACTATTAACCATATGGAAAATTCTGCTAATTCAGAGGGAAAGAACTGCAGGTTTTTTGGTCTGGATTTGTTGTCCTGATTATTCCTCTACAGATTTCAGAGACACAACATATGCCTACTTTTGAATTTTTTCCTTTCTTGGGATATAATCCAAGACCTCCTTACTCAAAAAAATCTCCACATAGGTCCTCTCATCAGTTCACCCTGAATCTATTATTCACCACTAGATAGTGAGCAATAAAGTACCAGTTGGTACTTATCCTTATCAAAAATCTTATATGGATCTGGGAACTTTCTTATTCTGCTACAATCTCTCTTTTCATTGGAATGTTCTTCTACCAGGACTCCTGATCACATCCTGTCCCCAGTGTCCATAGACCTCTCTGTCTCTCTTTAACAACCTCGGCTAGAAAAAATATTGATTGTGACTTTATCTTGCATTTTTCATTATGATTAAGGCTGGTATAATTTCTAAGATTTGTTTGGAAGAGGTTTAGTGTAGAGCTTGCTATACCACTTCTGTGTATTCTGCCATCTTACTTCTACTTCTCCTCTTTAGTATAAAAAAAAGAAAATAAAAACCTTCCCTCAGAGGAAATACAACAACAAAACTCTAAGTATTCAAGTATACCAATGTTCTTGGTGTTATCCATGAGAATGCAATGTCTGTGGAGGTAGAGAATATTTTCTATTTTTCCTCACATTCTGCAGAGCTTAGGTTAGGGCTTGGCATACAGTAAGTGATTTAAGTACTGATTGATAGATTGACTGAAGTAATTTTGTCTGCCATTACTAAATAACTGGAAGTAAATATTTGGATGAAAACATATCAATTACGCAAATATTTTAAATATTCAAATGTTTGACGTTAACAAATATCCAAGTATATTTGGTGACTGTTGCTTTTTTCAGCACATTTCGCAGTTTTGAACAGGATATTTGGCCTATCAGACACAAAGAACAAAAATCTTTTCAATTTCTCATTGCTGAAAAATAATTAAGCCACTAAGAACAGTTTCAAAGTAATGCATGGAAGACAAGAAAGTTCCTTTCCAAAAAGATTGACTTGGAGTATTTAAAATTCTAATAGAAGTCTAAGTGCCTGAAAACCCAACTGTCTTTAGTTAGCTACTGTGTGCCTCCCAAGACACACACACACATACACACTCACACCCTCTATCTCCCATTGCTTTGGGATCTCAAGAGATACAACTCTACTAAGAAAGCATGTTTGTTTTTCTGGTGCCTTGAGTTCCTAGGATAACTGTGGTAACTTAAAACAAGGTAAACTTCAGCCAGGCACCATGGCATCAAGATGTAAAAGAGAGAAAAAACATTTGCACTTCTGCAAATCTATTCAAGTGTTCTTTCTTTTTCTAAATATATATATATTTATGGAACTCACTTAACCTCTCTATGGCCAGGATTATCCTTTTTCCCCTGACTGACAGGAGCCAACATTTTCTTTGACCATAAAGTGCATATTACTTATCTAAGCTTATTCTAAGCATGATCCATTATTACATTTGAGATGAGCAATGTGTCTTTGTTAATATTTTTAGAATGTCAGAGAAAGACTAAATATTGAGTTCAACTGTATCCAATGAAAGATAGAACCTATTTGTGAAGTACAATCCTTTTAAAATTAAGTTCCTTTAAGATGGATAAGGATATCCATAGGTTTGAAAACCATATTATTGAACCAACACCAAGGGGAGAGTATTACTAATTCAGAAAAATGGAAGAAGGAGAAATAGGCCCAGAGACCCTGAAAATTGAAGAAGCAGTTAAAAAAGTGAAAGCAGAACATAAACATCAAGAAATGAAATTCTTACAATGTGAAACCACAATCAGCTACAAGACATTCAAACAGATAGCCGGAAATTAAGAAAATAAGAAAAAGATTTGTCTGAATGAGAGAAGAAACCACTAACGAATGAAAAAGCTTACATTTTAAAATAATATTTTTAGTATAAAATAGTTGCAGCCAGTTAAAATAGATATCATATGTTTCATTTAATGTGATAATATAAATTTATGAATCAATAGAAGCAAAATTAATGTAGTAAATTCTTATAGAAATAATATCATATTATTAGAGAAAACTAGGTGTCAAAATGGCAAGAGTGCTATATATAAAATAAGGAAAATCTGAATCCAGATTCCATCTCAGACATTTATTGTGTGACCCTGAAAAATCATTTAAACTGTCTGCCTCAGTTTTATCATTTATAAAATAGAGAAAAAATAACACCTATCTTCCAGATTTACTGTGAAGAAAAAAATGAAATATTTGTTCACTACTTTGCAGACTTTAAAGCCCTATTTAAATCCTACTGTTATTCTTAATATTATGTTACAGCAAGAAAACAAAAACTATTATCTAATAACCTTACACCTTAAAGCATAGGTAGGTGTCTCAGTGGATAGACTATTGGACTTGGAACAAGGAAGACTGACCTTTATGAGTTCAAATCTGGCTTCAGACAGTGTGACTCTAGACAAGTCACAACCTCTTGTTTACCTCAATTTTGCATCTGTAAAATAAACTAGAGAAGGAAATGGCAAACCACTGCAGTATTCTTGCAAAGCAAATCCCAAAATGAAGTCAGGAAGAGCCAAACACAATTAAAATAATTGAACAACAACAATAACCTCAGCAGACTTTAATATTACAAAGGTCTATGATTTAGTTAGGAGGGGAGCCATAGAATTACATATTTCAGTGTTCTTGTAATTCAACTGTCCTTTTCCACATGTACACAAAATTAAGATTTTGAATATCTAACTTTATAATATAGTAGCATTTGAGAGATCTAGTCACATGGCAGGCTTTGTGAGCAGACTGTGGCTTTCAGATGGTGAGACCAGTTCTTTCCATCACTTCACTAATGTTCTACTGATGTAGATTCAGTACTTGACAAGAGAAATGACAGCCACTTAAAGGCTGCATGTATATAATTGAAGCATCTTACTACTATAGCATGCCTAAGAGATTTGGTAGGTACAATTTTCTGTTGTCAATTATGGGACTTTTTTGATCACCCTGAAGTATACTTTCCTTTTATACATCAACCATTCCAAGCTTCAGAAGATGGAACAATTATCTATAGGTGATTGTGGGAACAATGAAGATAAAAAACACATTGCAATTTTCATGTTAGAACAAGCATTTATTGTCATCTTCCTGGGCTATTGCAATCACCTTCTTATAAGCCTTCTGATCTCTTTTTTTCTCTACTTCCTATATTACTATTAGAATGATCTTCCATTTACATATAGGTGATGGCACTCTTCCGCTCAAATATTTTTAGTTGTTTTTTATTGATTACTGAAGAAGCAGCACATTGTGGTAGAAAGAAGTTGATTTTTACTATTAGACATTAAGGAGAAGACAAGAAGGGTGAGGATTGAGGGGAAAAAAAACATTAGAAGAGAATGAAAAGAGAAGCAGAAATGATGATGGTAGTTGACTTTCATAAGAAGGTTATCCGTGAAAAAGAAGAGAAATATACAGTATGATAGCTGGCAGGGAGAGACATAAAATGAGGGGTATTTCTTTTTTTTTTTTTTTTTTTTGCTTTTTCTAAGGCAATTGGGGTTAAGTGACTTACCTAGGGTCACACAGCTAGGACATGTCTGAGACCAGATTTGAACTCAGGTTCTCCTGACTTCAGGGCTGGTGCTCTAATCACTGCGCCACCTAGCTGCCCAGGGGTATTTCTTTAGAGGATAGTAAACTTGAGTGTGTTTATAAGTACAGAGAAGTAGCCAATTGTTATGAAGGGATTGATAATTAATGAGAAAGTGGAGATTATAGAGAATCAATGCACTGGAGAAAGACAGGGTTAAATAGTATCAAAGTTGTAGATAGAAAGAAGGGTCACTTATTTGTGTGAACTAGGATTGAAGGAAGAAATAGTGAAAAAAGATATCTGAATATTTTGAGGTGAGGAAATTAGAAGGATATCTCTATGAATGGCCTTAATTTTTTTTTCAATGAAAGGTTTTCAAATGAAAGGGAGGGATGAGAGACCGATGAAAAGATCTAGAATAGCTATTGCAATAAATAGTATGGTAAATTGATTAGGGAATTATAAAAGCTTGCTTCAGTGAAGGCCTTTTGAGATTATGCAATGTGAAATTGTAGGGAAACCAATCAGGCAGTTTCATGATTTTCTCAAGTTTGGTGTAGCAGCATACGAATAAGAGTGAAGGGTAATAATGAGGGATGAAATTCAAAAGGAGATTTTTAGAATTTATGATCAGTGATAAGATAAGGAAAAAGTATCTCTAGTTTAGAGAACAGTGTAGAGTTGAATTGGTTCAGCAAAGGGCCATGATAGAAAAGAGACTAGAGTATGGCCCTTGAAGAGGTGACAGACTGGGAGAAAATTGAGAGAAAGAAGAATTTAAAGTCAACACTATTCTGAAGCTGCCATACAAACCAGTTATCGAAAGTCTCTTTAACAACTCTGTATTACCTTTAATGGAGATCATATGCAGATTCTTAGCACACAATTAAAAGTAACCAGGGAAAATCAGGTATTAAGGGGAAATGGTTAATATAATGTTTGGAGGGGAGGAAGAAATTGTTTGTTGGGGACATTAGCAATATAATTATAAAACAATTTGGTCAGTATATTGGGGAATGAGGTTGATATTAAAGTCGCATTAATAGAAACTTTAGAGAAAATATTTTTATACTAGAGAGTAAGGGTTCCATGCCTAAAATGCTTTAAATCACTTCAGAAGTCAATCTATTCAAACCCATTTTATTACTCTAGAAGAATAACTACATCATGTTGTAAAGATTTGTCTAAAAAGAAGGTAGCGAGATCAAGTAAAGGTTTCAACCTTGGACATTCAGAGATAAAAGTGAGCATCAGAGCCAAGAAGTTAAAACATTTAAGATTTGCTAATATCAGAAACCAGAGCATGGATTGGAATACTGCTAGTGAGCTAAATTTGTGCATTCAGGATTTTCTGATCTATGGTAAGATCTCAAGTTAAAAGGTCATAAGTAGCTGTGCTGATGCTTCTGTCATGTCAATGGGGCTTTAAAAAAGAATTAGCAAAGTCTTTCCAAAATAAATTGAGTCAGAAGAAAATTATCTTGGACTATATGCAATGAAATGAACTCCTTTTGTAATCAATGTTGATTGACATCTGTCCTTGCTCAAGATTGTCTTTGCCATTGATAAAAGGGGCTGCAACAAGTCACATCTAATGATGCTTCACTTGTGTAGTTCTGATCTCATTTGATACATCAAATGACCTGTTATCATTGGTCAGAAAGTGTCAGTGCATTTCTATGGATGACATTTGCTACTGTAGTTACAACCTGGGGAGAATAGAAACTTTTGTGTTTCTATTTTACTTCTGATAAAATAATTGTAATCTCTTCATCAACCTCATACTATACTGGGAGGTTTTTTCTAGCAGCTGACTGAGCTATTTTGGAAAATGCTATGTCTCTATGGAACTAAGGGCAAACCATGTATTATTGTATTAAGACATTTTTCCTTCTAATGAAGTCTTTTCAGGCTCATTTGTTGGTGTTCTTCCAAGAAACATAATCTATGAACAAATGTGTGCCTTCTCCCAAAGGTCAGTTTAAGATTGCACAAAATGTTTGTGAGTACATCTAGTGGAGGATTAGAGATATTTCTTGATTGAGTTATGTCAAGTCATCCTCAAGACTGCTCATCTCACAACAGAATGGTTGATGAGTCCAAAGAATATGAATTTCATTTCTCTGAGATCTGATCTTCTGCTTTCCATAGCACACTTGTTAACTAACTACTATTGAAGGTTTGGAAATTGTATTTACCTAAGGGAAACAAGATTAAAGAGAAATATAAAATCATAGATGGATTAGACAGAATACAAGAACCAAAACATGCAATAGCCATATTTTTTGGAAAGAATAAAAATAAATTTCTTATGGATAAGCTTGTACAAGTATTTTTAGAAGATGAAAAAATAAGAAAGCATAACATGATGTTCCCCAGGAAAGAGTTTACTAATAGAAACACATTTTAATACTTGAAATAGATTATTCCCATCAGGAGAAATAATGGCAACTTAACCACTACTCATTCTATACTAATTTCCTCCATAAAGCCTCTTTAGTGGAGTCACCCAGGATACCATGAGCCTTTCCTCTGCATCTTTTAATACTTCATAGATATCTGGCTTCAAAGAAAATGACATAAGAAGACACTACATCCCCATTTGGCAATTACACATATTTTCAAATGTTTTTCAATGTGTTGATCAGTTTTGCTAATTCCTTTCCTTTTTGTACTTATAACATTTTTATATTTAAAATATTATGCCATATGTGTTGATGTCTAGGATGAGAGAGGGGGAGGATGCAGGGGAAAATTTTGATGAAATTAGAAAAAGAGGCATGAAAAAACATCTATTTTAAGGGCTATTTAGTGGACACCAATATAGGTCTAAGGGTTATGTATGCCTTATCTCTCTCCCTACAACCATATATAGTCAAACATAATGAATTTATGTAGTACAGAATTGAGCTTCTAAA
>JAJPUD010016115.1:0-35171 GCA_023553655.1 Myrmecobius fasciatus | reverse complement strand
GGGAGTGGTCAGAGAGAAAGCCTACATCTAGAAGAATGGTAACCAGGCCCACAAAAAGGTGGGTGGAGTAAAGCTAGGATCTACTAGTTCTGCTGGCTCAGCAATTCACCTGCAAGCAAACATTACTTATGATGAAAAGTCAAGAAAACAGGAATGACTCTGGATCATTATTTTTTGTCTAATTTACTCTTCAAAAATTATTTTTACCTTTTCTTGCCACAGGTAAAAAACCTCAAGGCTTCTCTTATCCTGATCAACCATTATTAGCCTGCCTTTTTGATTTATAGATATTGAAGGCAAGGCACTGAAACCACAGGGACAGTTATTTGGGGTAAAGAATATCTGAAGTGAATGGGTAAGGCAGAAGACACAAGGAAGAAAATGTATGTGTAAAAAAGATAATTGTCTTGTGGAATTAACGGAATGTGAATAATAAAAGGGAGGAAGGCACCTTTGCCTGGAAGGGAGTGGACAGCACCTTCAGATGCTAAACTCAGTTGAGTTTAGTTATGGGACAGGGACAATTAGGTTCTTTCCTCTGAAATCCAAGGAGCTCAAGTTAGTGGGAAAATTAGCCAGGAAATCTATGTCAAATCAAGAGGTAAGATAACAGCCCATTGAGCTAACCATTGACTCTGCTTAATCTTGGAATTTTCAGTATTTTTATGTAACTTTATTTTCTTTTTCTCCACTGACCACTGACTACTTGGAGGAGTTGCCCGGCCCATCAAGCAAGTCACTTTCTCATTAAGCCACAGTTCTCAATGCTTCAGTCTTCTAGAGAGACACAGCCCAAGATGAGAAAGATGACACTTACAAATGAATCAACATATAATGCTTTTATGTTTGTGAAGTGCTTTACCTATATATTCTCTCAATTGATCCTCACAGTGACCCTAGGAGGTAAGTGATAAAGTTTTGCAGCTAGTAGGTGTATAAGACAATGGATAGCGAGGCACTGGAATGTATAGAGTTTCAGCCCTGGAATCAGGAAAAACTGAGAAATCTGGCCTCAGACACTTATTTGCAGTATGATCCTGGGCAAGACATTTAACCTTGTTTGTACCTCAGTTTCTTTATCTGTAAAATGTACTACAGAAGGAAATGGCAGACCACTCCAGTAGGCAAACCACTCTAGTATATCTGTCAAAAAAAAATAATCCTAATGAGGTCATAACTGAAATGCCTGAACGACATTACATGTATGAGAGAGTATTTGAAAACTTTCTAATGTCACATTTTAATGTCTTACTGCCTCTCCTAGGCACTTAATGTTTGTTGAATTGGAGAATAAAATTATAAAATTCTCCAATTGGAGCACAAATGAGAAATATTTGTAATATTAAAGAAATTATATATCTGAGCCAAAATTTCAAAAACACTCTCTAACTTTAAAATTGAAATTTAATACTTTCTCTCGCTTCCCTTGATAAAAAGCAGAGACTTTCATTCTCATCTTTATTCTCTTAATACTGTACCTTGCATAAAGCAGGAGTTCTCTTATGGGTTCTGTTCTGTTTAATGGTGTGTTTATATATATTAAACTTAATACTTAGATAAAGATATCAGTTCTATATTTATTGAATTTGTAGATTCAGTTAAACTAGGATTATCTAACACATTGGATGAGAAAATAAATATTAAAAAGGTGTCAATAGGTTTAGAATGATGGGCCAGAGCTAATATGATTAAAATGAAAATAATTCAGAGATGAAAGCTTCTACTTTAGAGTTTTGTTGTTGTTTAGTTGTGTTCAACTCTTTGTGACCACATTTTGGGTTTTCTTGGGAAAGATAATTGAGTGATTTGCCATTTCCTTCTTCAGCTCATTTTATAGATGAGGAAACTGAGGCACAAACAAGGTTAAATAGCTTGCCCGGTGTTATATAGGATGTGTATGAGTTCAGATTTGAACTCAAATTCTCCTGATTCCTGCCCTGACACTTGATCCACTGTGCCACCTAGTTGCTTCAAATCAGGGATTACCCTGCATAGAAGGTTCCTGAGGCAATATGGCTAGAAAGCATTTTGTTTGAAAAACATTTTGAGATTTGAGTGACTTGCAAATTTAGTGCTGAGTCAGAAATTTTGCATTCAATCAAACAAATGAATGAGATATATATATATATTTATTTGCATAACATATGTGTGGGTAATTCTTCAACAATAACCCTTACAAAGCTTTCTGTTACAAATTTTCCCCCCAACTCCCCACCCCTCCCCTAGATGGCAGGATATCCACTACATGTTAATTATGTTAAAATATTGGCAAATTGAATATATGTATACATATTTCCAAACTTATCATTGTTGTGCAAGAAAAATCTTATCTACACAAACGATATATCAGATAAAGGAAACACAATGTAAGCAAACATCAATCAAGGAGTATGAGAATGTTATGTTGTGGTCCACATTTCACATCCCTCTCTCTGGGTGTATATGGCTTTCGTCATCACTGAAAAACTGGAACTGGTTTGAAACATTTCATTGTTGAAGAGAGCCATGTCCATCAGAATTGATCATCATATAGTCGTCTTGTTGCCGTGTATAATGATCTCCTGGTTCTGCTCATTTCACTCAGCATCAGTTCATGTAAGTCTCTCCAAGCCTCTCTGAAATCATCTTGCTGGTCATTTCTTACAGAACAATAATAATGAATGAAATATATTAAGCTATATGAATAGAAGTTGATTTTTTTTATTAAAACATTTTATTTGCAAAACATATGTATGGGTAATTCTTCAACATTAACCCTTACAAAGCTTTCTGTTACAAATTTTTCCCCCCAACTCCCCACCCCTCCCCTAGATGGCAGGATATCCACTACATGTTAATTGTGTTAAAATACTTGACAAATCGAATATATGTATACATATTTCCACCCTTATCATTTTTGTGCAAGAAAAATCGTATCTACAAGAAAAAAAAATCAGAGAAAGGAAACACACTGCAAGCAAACATCAATAAAGAGCATGGAAATGTTATATTGTGGTCCACATTTCACATCCCTCTCTCTGGGTGTATATGGCTTTATTCACTAAACAATTGGAACTGGTTTGAAGCATTTCATTGTTGAAGAGAGCCATGTCCATCAGAATTGATCATCATATAGTATTGTTGTTGCCGTGTATCTCCTGGTTCTGCTGATTTCACTCAGCATCAGTTCATGCAAGTCTCTCCAGTCCTCTCTGAAATCCTCCTGTTGGTCGTTTCTTACAGAACAATAATATTCCATAACATTCATATACCATAATTTATTCAGCCACTCTCCAACTGATGGGCATCCATTCAGTTTCCAGTTTCTAGCCACTACAAAAAGGGCTGCCACAAACATTCTTGCACATGTGGGGCCCTGAATAAAGAATTAGAATTCTTATATGAAATAAGTTCACTCAAACCTATATGAGAACCAGGACTAAGTTGCAGGCCCGTGAGAATGTGACCGTTATGTGAACTTTGTGACTTGGCTCAAGTTAACAGACCTAGATAGTGACTCCAGGAACTAGTCCCTCCTGGAACTGTTTATGCTTGAAGGGACTCAGCTACTCCCTTCTCGCATAACTTTGTTAAAATATGTCTCAAGGAAGGTCTGTTTCTTGGTCTAAGCCATAACTTTTCACATGATAAAGTGACTTGTTTTCCCTCTTTGGTCGCGTCCTTGCCACAAGTGCAAGATTCCAACTGCCAGACTAGTTGGCCAGATGCCTGTTAGTTGGCAATGTGCCTTCTTTGTCTCAAGACCTATATGAACTAGCAAGCCTCTGAGCCTCTCGGGAATCTCACCCATGGAGATGACGATCTGCCTGGGACCTTCCCATTCAGGACTCAGAGGCTGTTGAACTGGGATTCCCCAGCCGAGATTTCAAGAGTTGGTGCTTCCCCGAAATGGTGATGTTTTCTTTATCTTTCTCTACTATCCTTATTCTTATGCTTATTATACTTGGTTTATTGTGTATTATTTGCTGTATTGGATGTTATTGCAAGCAATCTATTTCTTTTATCATATAATTAAAAATTACTTTCTTTTTCTTTTTTTTTAACTGGTGTACACGAGTGTCATTTACAGGAGCGAATCCGAACCAAAATACATTCACAAAACAGGCCCTTTCCTAGAAGTTGATTATTAAGAAAAAGGGAAATGATATTCAGCATGTACTAGTTATATCATATTTTATGGTTTATATTCCATTCAGGAAATCAATGATAACAATACTATTCTAGAAAGGATTGGGGATCCAGTTTGAATTCTTGGCCAATAATTTTTAGTCTTGAGTGTATAGGAGCTTGGAAGGAAGTAGGGGAAGGGAAAGGGAGAAGAGAGAAGGAAAGGAGAGGAAAAGAAAAAAAGAGGGGAGAAAAGAAAGAGAAGGATGGGGAAAAGGAGAGAAAATTGTGTGATATTAGGCAATCACTTTTCTAGACCTCAGTGTGGTCATTTTTTTTTTATTTGTAATAATAAAAAAAAAAAAAAGAGGTTGGAATAGATCAAAGCTTAAACTGTGGGTTGTGACCCTATGTAGGATTGCAAAACTGAATGTGGAGGCTCACAAAATTATCAGTAAATGTTTGATTTGTAAATCTATTTTATATACTTATATATCCAGGGTTGCATAAAAATTTTTCAAGTGAAAAGGGGTTGTGAGTGGAAAAAGTTTTAAGAAGCCCTGTTCCATTTTATAGTTGTCTGACAGGTTTATATTTGTGCAATACTGACTTCAAGGTAGATCCAAAGTTTTTGTATCAAGGTGATTGCCTCTCAATTTAAGATTATGATCATATACATTTTGCATTTCTAATTATAGGTTACATTTGCACATTGTAAGAATTCTTAACCTAGAATCTGTGAACTTAAAAAAAGTTTGTTAATAACTATATTTCAAAATGATTCCTTTATAACCTATCAGTCAGTTGGTCAACAAGCTTTTGTTTTATTTTATTTTTATACCTTTAAGTCTAATTTTTATTTTTGGAGGCAATCTTGCCTCTCAATTTAAGATTATGATCAATACATTTTGCATTTCTAATTATAGCTTATATTTGTACCCTGTAAGAATTCTTAACCTAGAATCTGTGAACTTAAAAAAAATTTTGTTAACGATATTTCAGAATGATTCCTTTGTAATCTTACTAACAAGTTATTATTAAGAACTTATTCTGTGCCAAATTCTGTACCAAGTGCTGAGGTTATAAATGGATGCAAAAGAAAAACAGCCCTATCTCAAGAAGCTTACATTCTAACGAGGGATACAACACAAAAAGGAAATTGCAAGGGGCTGGGGCAGGGGAAAAGGGAGGAAGGTATCATGGATATCATGGTCAGGGATGATGATGAGGATTTTGGATTGCAGTCTGGTGAGAAATGTATTTTGTTTTATGGATAAAATTTTTAAAAATGATTCTTAAAAGGGATCCATAGTCTTCATCAAATTGCCAAAGAAGTTCATGACATAAAGACCTCCAATATAGAACTTTATGGTTTACAAAGCATTTTTTATGCATTATCTCAGTTTATCTTAACAAATTTATGAGACAGGTGCTCCCAATATTGATAAATATTGAGGGGTGTCTCCAAAATCTGAATGCATGGTGGCTAGGTGGAGCTATAATGCTTGAAGTTAGGAAGATCTGAATTCAAATTCAGACTCAAATATTTACTAGCTGTGTGCCTGGGCAAATCATTTAACTCCTTCCTGCCTCAATTTCATCAACTATAAATTGAGGATAATATTCAAGATTTTTTTTTAATCCCTCAAATCAACCAACATTTATTAAGTGCTATGTTTCAGCTATTATGTTAGGTTCTGGGAATGTACTGAATACAAAGGGTGTTCCTGCCTTCAGGAAACTATATTAACACTCAGATTTTTGGAACATTTTGTGTACCATATAGAGCAGAATTAAAGTCAATTTTTTTTTTGCTGTCAATGACAAAAAGCATAAATTTCCAAAACGAACATAAATTTACTAAAATCTCATTATAAGATCCAATTCAATCCAAACTAGTAAAGCATTAATTATGTATGGGGCACTAGGCATAGAAGCACAACTTCTAAAGGGGCCCTGCTCTCATGAAACTTATATTCTTGGGAAGGAGGATGGAGGGTTCAGCAGCTATACATTTATATATATATATATATATATATATATATATATTCACACACATGTATATATGCACATAAATGCACACAGAACTATATATATGCATAATGCAATACATATATACATGTGTACACATTGCATATATTTGTATATGCATATACATTTATGAATATATAAGCTAGGCTTGTATATGCATATATACACAGCTACATATGCATATACACACATGTAAAATATATGTGTATATATAGCTATGAGCTATTCTTATATATACACATGCACATACTTATATACATATGCATATGTTTGCATGCATACTTGCATGCATATAATATACACATATGTACACATGGATGTGTATTGTGTGAATGCATGTGCATAAACACCTATGTCCATGTGCATGTGTATATACATTCATGCATATGTTACATGTATAATACATGTTGTGCTCATATACATATATACAGCTGTAATATATGTATGCACACAACTATACATATACACAGATATACACATATACATATGTGAGCTATACTTATATAAACACATACATACACATATATAAATACATACACACATACACATGAAAGCTATACTTAAAAAGCAATGCTAAGAGGGAGAAAGCACCAATATCTGTGGGAGATTAGGGGATGATCCTGGCAAGATCTCAGGAAATGGCAACCAGGTTCTTGTAGATTCATATCTAACTGTATACAAAAATAAACAACTCAAAATGTCATTCCCCCATTTTGAATTTAGAAACAGGTGCGTATAAAAATTCTTTTAATAAGAAAAATGCCTCAAGTTCCCAATACTCAGTACAGCTAAAGAGAAATTCATCAGTGCTCTGAACACTAGAGGTCACCATCCTGATAGGAATAGAAAATGGATTTTCAACAAAATCCCAACTGCATAACTCTGTCTGGGGTCCATTTATTTCTAGCATATTGATTCTAGCAGTAGGACTTCTCAAAGACGAAAATAAAGTCTAACCTTTTCACTGAAAAGAGACTATAGCCAGGTCAGATAATTTATTTGAAATCATAAGGATTCAGGGAAACTATACTGTAGGGTTTTTTTGTTTTGTTTTGTTTGTTTGTTTGTTTGATATTTGAAAATAAAACAGACAGATGGAGCTAGGATCACTCTGGGGGTATATTCTTCTCTTGATGCCCTTGCCTAACCCATATTAGTAATAACAGGTTGCATGTGTGCACTGAAGGGAGAAAGCCCGTCTGTCCCAGTCCAGGCTTGGGGGTGGTTCAGTATTCCAAAAGACAGTGTGCAGCCTTTATGTTCCTGCTTGGAAAGGTGACTTTTGGAGTCCAAGGACCTACTTAAATCAAATATAGCTGGAAGGGCTTAAGGACTTTTTAGGAGTGTTAGAATCAGGAGATTAAAAGCTTCCATCAAGGGATGATGCAGGAAGAAATAAAATGATAGACTCGTCCAGAAATAGGGCAGGAAAAAAGCCAATACAAAGACTGAGAGAAAACTAATAAGAAGCCTTCAGAGACATAAAAAAATGAAAAAAGCCTGAAAATGGAGCACTTGAATCTGTGAATAACAAGGAAACAGACAGTCATGGGGTATGGGGAGCAGTAAGTTAGACAGCAGGAGGTAGGATGATACAGATAAATTAGCTGTCAAAAATAGCAGGATAAGGTATAAAACACATTAAAAAAAAACCCTACACAAATAGATGCAGAATGGCTACCTTTGTTGAATATTTTATTACTTGATGTAGGAACTTCAGCCATTTGATAAACAAATTGAAAAATTTCTGGGTTTTACTACAATTTCTTCAGGCACTGTTTTACCCTCTGCTGAAGTGCTAGTGTGTGTCTGGGCATACATTTAAGCTAAGATGATATATTTCTTGACTATGGCTTTTTCTTTTTCCTTTTCTTTTTATGTAGTATTTGTAGAAAGGTATTATAAAGTGAATAATCTATATATTTTGTCCCTGGTGTAGAGATATGGGATGAATACCTTGTACCCAAACACACTAAACCTACTGATTTCAATATATGGACTAAAATCAATGGAGCTCTAGGATTTGCTGTGATACAATTCATATTGGTTTTAGAGTTGAAAAAAAGGGAATTCTAATCTTAATTCTGCTAGTCAAGGTGGGAGATTTACCTTGTGTCTATTTTTGAGGCAATGTGGGTTTAAGTGACTTGTCCAGAGTCACACAGCTAATAAGTCACTGAGAGAGCCTGGATTTGAACTTGGGTTTTCCTGATCCAGGGTAAGTATTCAATCCACTGTAGCATCTGACTGCCCCAGAGGATGACCCAGAGATTTAGAACTGAGAAGGCCAGTATAGGGATTTACTCCATCTCCTTTATTTTACAGAGATGGAAACTGAGGCCCAAAGGAGATCCTTTTGTCTAAATTGTCAGTAATTTTAAGTGGAGGAGCTATTGTTTGAATGCCAGTTCTCTGAACCAAGAAATAGTATTTTCCCCACTGTGGCCTGCAGTTTACTTCTCCTGTGATCTTGGAGGAAACCACTAAGACGTTCTGTGCCTCAGTTTCCTCATCTGTAAAAAATAGGGGAATTGGACTACATAAACTCTCAGTTTTAGATTTATAATCCTTTGATTTGAAGTAATTAGGTAATATGATATATTGGATAAAGAGTTGGCTTTGTAGCCAGAAGAGATCTGAGTTCAAATTCTGCCTGGGAGATACACTGGTTATATTTAGAATTAATCCTTGATAAACACTAATTAATGGTCTAAATACCAGGCACTATACTAAGCACAAAGGAAGTTAATTAACTTCTCAATATTCTATAAGTTTTGTAGAAGGTGCTAACTAGCACTCAACAACTAGTTGAGGGAATCTCCTTTTGGAATTCCATGTATCCTTATAGGTTCACTTCCAGTCTCCTACTATGTGAAAGAAAATCCACTCTCAGGGAATAATGGGATGTGATTGAACAAAGGAAAATTGACCCATATTTCTTTTCATAGTTAACAATCATTGGATCACTTTAAATGGCCAGTCCCCTAATGCCTTTAACAATTCACACCAGTCATAGCTAGCAATTTTCATACTGGGGAAAGCAACATGGAAACACACTTTTAAAGACAAATTATGTTGAGGCTATCAGAGACACCACAATTCTGCCATATGAATGGGATTCAAAACTTTGGGATACTAGTGTTCATGGATGGAGCCTTAAGGTTTTGGATTCAGTAGCACCCATAGGGAGCTACTACCTAATCTCAGAGAAATGGCAAAATGTCCTTTGGATGGAGACTTAATTGAAACTCAACTCATTAGACCAAGAAGACTAGGAGCATACATTTAAATCAGGAATGAATCTTACGGGATCCAAACTTCATTTTTATGGATAAAACTGAGATTAGATTCGGGGATGTTAAATAAATATATCATTTTGTAAATCCATAGGAATGAACCTGGAAATCAATTCACTGCCTCTCCCCAATCCCCTCTTAGACATTCTGGTAGAATTCCACCAATTTGGTATCTGAATTTGAAGGGCACTGACCACTAGATGGCAGAAAGAGACTTCTAAATTATCATATGTCCACAGATTAGCAGACATTAACCTCAGAGTTTGCATCCACTCAACCCTATCAAACTTCCTTCTTTTCTTTGAATAAACAATTAACTTAATATATTTATATTAATAAATTAATAAAATAAGTAATAAAATTAATTAATATAAATATTAATAAATTTGTTGCCTTTCAGAAAGGCAGAGCTGCCTCCAATTATATTAGATGACTTCTGCATTTGTTTTTACCCATTAGGATTCTTGGTTAAACTAATTTGGTTGTACTTCTTCCAGCACTGCTCTGCCCTAGAATTCCCAAATGTGTGGGTTGTCTAAGGACCCTTAAATGAGGTGCTCTGCTGCACTTAATCATGTTTTCTTCAAGTGACTGTTTACCCACAGTCAGGTGTTGGTGAAGTGGGACATCTTTCTCTCTATTCCTTTCCCACCTAACTCCAAACTGAACTCAATCCTTGGACAGGAAGTTGGCAGAAGTCCAGAATTTCTCAGTGCCTAGGACCTCCCCTGCCAAAAGTCAATCAAAGAAGAATATTTAATGAATGGTGGAAGTATGTGTTAAAAAGTATTTTCTGTTATATGCCTTCTAATTTCTTATTCTGCACTATAACCAGAAAAGAACAAGGACTTTGGTGTCATAGGAACTGGGTTCAAATACTGTGTTGGAGGTTTACTACTTATTTGCCCTTAGGCAAATTATATAATTTCTCAGGATTATCAATTCTACAAAATGAGAGGATTAGACTAGGTAGTAGATAGTGCCTGAAGTCCCTAGATAGATGACCCTAGTATTGGGTAGAGATATTTTAGATGGTAGAGAGCTTGAATCTGAGCTCTCAATTATTTAATGAATTTATCTAGGAAGTATGTTTTTTTTTCTTTTTTAACTGTATTTTATTTTTCCAAATATATACAAAGATAATTTTCAACATTCACCTTTGCAAAACCTTGTGTTCCAAATTTTTCTCCCTCTCTCTTCCCTCCTACCCCTCCAACCCCCACCCAGGATAGCCAGCAATTCAAAGTAGGTTAAGCATGTGAAATTCTAGGCGGCTAATTTTTAAATGATTGTATCATTCTTCGTGATTTTCACCAGTCCTTCCTCCCTATGTATGTTGTTGTTCAGTTGTTTTCAGTTGTCTTGGATTATTCATGACCCCATTTGGAGTTTTCTTGGCAAAGATATTGAAGTGGTTTACCATTTCCTTCTTCAGTTCATTTTACAGATAAAGAAACTGAGGCAGACAGGATTAAGTGACCTGCTCAGGGTCACATAGGAAGTGTCTGAACCTGGATTTGAACTCAGGAAGATGAATTTTGCTGATTCCAGGTTCAGTGCTACATATACTTATATACACATCTATCTGCATATATATATTATCTATATAAATCTATAGATTTAATATACTTACATATTAATCTGCATACATACATATCTCTACATATATGTGTGTATATATATATATATACATATATATATATATATATATAAAATATTTGGAAGTGATTAACCATTAAATGTGACAAAAGGAGTCTTTGCAAGAGTAGCACTTTAAACAGCTAGTCCTCAAATGCCTTTAATAATTAGGACATAGCTAGGAATTTTCATATTGGGGCAAAAAGCATAGAACATACACTAAAATAAACTTTTAAATGTTGGTGCTATCATGGAGATTGCAATTCTGTCCTATGAAACAAATAAAGAGTCCTTGGGGATACTACTCTTGAGCATGGAACTTCTAGGATGGGGCAAGTCTATTGATGGGGAGGCTGCCTGGTACTTAAGGGGAAAGGTAAAGTTGAACTTACCTTGACATTGGTAGGAGAGAGAAAGCACACCATCTTATAGTTCATCTTTTTTTTTTCTTCTATGATTTCTTTTAATTGCTTTGTTCCATTATTTCTATGCTTTTGAAGTACAAATATTAGCAATACACTTAAAAATTCAGTATCCTATAACAGCCCATCTTAATTATGACTTTGACTTACATTCTTTAGTTTCATGGATAACGTGCATACTCTACTGTTCTACACATAATGTCAAGAGAACATCTCCAAGATATTGGGTGGATTTTCTCTGGGATATTTATGAAAGAAAATGAATAAAAGTTGCTTACAATAAATAAGCATGAATGAGTTGCAATGTATTCTGTGGCAGGGACTTCCCAATGTGATGAGATCACAGATTCATTGATAGATTGAAAAACAACGAACTGCGATTTATATCATAGAAATTCAATTTGTATAAAATGTCTCAGTAATACATTTGTGGGCCAATATATTTGTTGACTTAATTATTAACAAGAGTTTCAGCTATTCAAGATAAAATTCCAAATATAAATTGCTAGCAATTCTAATTTTAGAGTGAGGTTGAAGACTTTGCACCGTCCTGTCCCACTTCAATACAATTCACTCAAATGTCAAATATCATCTTTGTGATGTCATTGGTCCTCTTTGAGAACAAAGGGCAAACAATTTAAAATGCTAGAAGTTCTGATCTCTACCATATTTAAACTTCTGGTAATCCTAATTTATAGCTATAATATAATATTTTAAGGTTTGTAAAATATTTCGCACCAGTTATCTGACTACTACAATTATCCTGAACTCTTATTATCACCATTTTACTGATGATGAAACTAAGGGTTTAGAGTAATTGTGATTAGCCCAGGATCAAATAGCTTGTTAAGTGTTTTAGGCAGGATTCAAACTTAGATCTTTCTTAATTTAAATGTAGCATTATGTTTTCCATTATGCATCCTTGTTGCCAAGAGACATGGGTTAAAGTAAAACCAAGAATTTAGTACCAAGCTTCTCTTTAGCCCTGGTTTACTTCTGAAAGATCTAGTGATGTGTGCACAAACTAGCCCACTAGAGTATCCTGGTATTTTGTTTGCATTCTGTCAGCCAGTTATATTTAACAATGCCTAATGTCCATGCAAAGGGGAAATGTTGGGATAATAGTTTAATAAGCTTCTAAATTACAACATAGAGCTTTAAATTTTTTCTAATAGTTTGGATAAAATGAATATATTGATTTTCCAAGAATGTTGTTAAAAGATGTTAACTCTTTGCTGTCAGTCCTAAAGCACTCCTGAAATCAAAGGCTTTTAGAAGGGATGAATAAGCAAAGTGGAACTTGGCTAGGTAGGTGGCCTGGTGGATAGAACTCTGGGTCTTAGTCAGAAAACATCTGAGCTCAAATTTGGCCTCAGAAAGTAACTAACTGTGTGTTCTCAGGCAAATTACTTGATGGCTGTTTGCTTCAGTTTCATCAAAAAACAGCACCTACTTCCTAGGATTTATAAATGAGGTGCTTGTGAAGCCCTTAGTAATAAATACTTGTTTCCTTCCCTTTCTCTACTTGGCACCCAGACCTAAAGGCTCTGTCAGCTTCATTTTCAAAGAATCCTGCCCCCTATTTCCTTTCATGTAGAATTTACAAAATCTGGGAAAAGTCCTTGGCACAAAATTAGCTTTCTAAGGGCCAAGTCAGAATAATTACACATAATTCAGTTTTTATTTTTTAAAATTTATGTTGTTGTAGTCATTGTGTGTATTGTTTTTCTGATTCTGTTTACTTTGTATAAACTCATATAAATCTGCCTATACTTCTCTCTATTCTTCATAATTATAGTTTATGGTGAAGTTATATATCTGTTAAACCATTATCCAATGGATGGAAATCTATTCTGTTAACAATTCTTTGCTGTTGCAAAAAATACTGTCATAAATGTTTTGCTGTGTGTGAGAGACCTTTCTCTCTTTGACCTTCTTGGGGTGTGTACTCATATACAATAAGTAAGATCTGTGGGTCACAAGGTGTGGTCAATGTGATCCTGGCTGATCTTTGCTTTTCAGTCATTTTCAGTTATGTCTGACTCTTTGTGACCCCGCTTGGGGTTTTCTTAGCAAAAATACTAGAGTGTTTTGCCATTTCCTTTTCTAGCTCATTTTATTGATAAGGAAACTCAGGCAAATAACCTTAAGTGACTTGCCCAGGGTTACAACTAGTAAGTATCCAAAGTCATTTAAATTCAGGCCCTCCTTATTCCAGGGCTATCACTCTATCTACTGTGTCCTAGCTGCCTTATTCTTTGCTTATTTGCTGACAATTCACTTAATCTCCTTGGGTCTCAACTTCCTTTTATGTAAAATAAGATGTTTGGATATAGATGAACTTTGAGTTCTCTATCAGTTCTAGATCTATGAATCTATTTTATGTACTCCATATTCCATCTTTGACTTCTATGACTGCCTGGAATGCCCCGCTTCCTCATCTCCACTTTTCACAAACTTACCTTCCTCTAAAGCTGAGATTCTAGCTCTTCTGTGTAAGTCTTATAGTAAATAGAGCATTGGATATGCAGTCTGGAAGATCTGGGTCCAAATATTATCTCAGCCACATTAGTTGTGTGACTCCAGTCAAATCACTTAACCTCTTGAAGTTGAGTTTTCTGATTCATAAAAGGAGGAGATTGGACTCACTGATTTCTAAGAATTCTTCCAATTCTAAATCTCAACTTCAAATTCTAAATCTATGATGCTATCATTCTTCCTTCCCTAACTCCAATAATTAATGCTGTCACTCCTTGATTTATCATTACAGAAACTCATCTCATCTCTTCTCTGTCATCTTCTTTATATTATAATTGTCACTACAGTATAAGTTTCTTTAGGGCAGGGAATATTTTCTTTTTGTCTTCATAGATTCAGTGCTTTGTAGAATATCATATGCATTTCCCTTCCAATGTCTTGACCTGTGAGAACCAGGCTGTTATCTCTGTGTGTAGTTACATGAAGTGAAGAAATAGGTCAAACTTGAGGAATTTGGAAGTCAGAGTATTTGTGGAAACATCCACATACATGTGAAGACCTTAGAATTCAGAAAGCAACTCTGGAATAGAGAAAGACTGTAAGACAGGCACCTTGTTGAATCTCTTCCACATTGTCAAAAATTAATATATAAAAATTTGTATATGAAAGACAGCCAGATGATACAAGGAATAGGGTGCTGGGCATGAAATCAGGAAGACAATTCAACTCCCGGAAGACAGGTATTAGTTGTGTGACTCTGAGCAAATAAACTCTGTCTACCTCAGTTTCTTTATTTAAAAAGTGAAGATCAAATGATATAATATATGTAAAGTAATTAGTACAAATACTTAACACATCCTTTCTTCCTTGCTTCCTTCTTTCTTCCTCTTCCTTCTCTCCTTTCCTCCTTCCTCTTCCTTCCCTTCTTTCCCTTCTTTCCTTTCCTTTTTCCCTCTTTCCCTCCCTCCCTTCCTCTTCCTTCTTTCCTTTCTCTTCTGTCCTTCTTTCTTTCTTTCCTTCCTTCCTTCCTTCCTTCCTTCCTTCCACCTTCCCTTCCTTGTTTGTAGGATTTATCAGTAGATCCTGTCTCCCTTTCTTCAGGAGAATTCATCAGGAACATCCCACCACTTGCTAATATTTTCTTATTGAAGAAAAAACAGTAATAACTTGTGATCTAACTCTTACCTCTTGTTTGCTTCCTGTTTGCAAAGGATTAGAGTAATAACAATAATAATAATTTACATTTTCATGTATCTTTCCAATTGGCAAACTAACTTAATGGAAAGAACATCAGGATTGGAGCCAGAAGAGACCTAGGAGCAAATCCTGATTCTAGTATTTTTTAGGTGTATGACCATGGGCAAGTCACTTTGCCTCTACCCAGACTCAGTGTCTTATTATACCACTCACTTAAACAAGCAATTATGAGTTCAAACAATATCATAGCACCATTAATTTATAACTGAAAGGGATCTTGGAAATCATCTGATCCAACCCTCTGATTTTATAGATGAGGTAACAGACTCAGAAATGTGAAAGTGACTTACTAAGGTCATAAAAATAATAAACAGTATCAGAATTTGAATCTAGATTTTTTGAATACAGAACTAGTATTCTTTTCTGGGCTTTGCAAACCTTAAAATGCTACAAAATGACAACCTTTCTCATCTCCTTTGATTCTCCCAACAACTCTGAATGGGCAAGTATCATTAGCCCCATTTTATAAAGGGAGAAACTTAGACTCAGGAAGGTTATGGCATTTGGCCAGTGTCATACAGCAAATAGAGAAGAAAAGCCTCCACCCTAGGTCTTCTAGCTCCAAAGGATTTGAGTTGGGGAACTTTTCTGAAAGGTCAGCGCATTTATCAGCTTGAAACTCAGGTAATGACTCACACATAGATCTTCACCTGAATTGAAGCTTTGAGTGTCACAATGGAGCATGGAGCTCAAGGAAGATGCCTTCAAATTGGTTATTTATAAAATGTTTTGCACAGTGCTTGGTATAAGTAAGAGCTTAATAAATGATTATCCTGTCCATTCATCCATCTATTTATCCATCCATCCATCCATCCATCCATCCATCCATCCATCCTCCATTCATCCACCCACCCCTTATGTTCCATCTCTACAAATAAGTCTGGGAAACTTTATTTCTACATGTAGCTCTTTTCAGGATATAGAAGGCAAAGAAAGAAAGAAGACTTGGGAAAAGTAGCAGAGAGAAATCTTCCAGCTTCTTTCTCGTTAATGTTTTCAGTCTGAAAGTTGTCTAATACTTAATATTTCTTACCTTCAGGCCACCAATTCCTGCTGTTTGATGTAAGGTATTAGGAAAGCCACCAGCTTGCTTTGTGCTGAAATTGCCTAAGAATAAACAGCTTCGTGAGCGGAACCCTTCTGGGTTCTCAGTGTTTCATTCACCTCTAGTTTTCCTTTGCTATTTGGTAGCTTCTTAGGATATCACAGAGTACACTCTTATGTCTTACAGTAGTATTAATGATAGCAGTGGGAGTCAAGGGAGACTTTTGCTTGAAGATGTCTTTATTTGAACAGTGCTAATGTAACCCTCTTGAGTTTCAGGGATTTTTTCATTTCGTTTCCTTTTTTTCTTCTTCTTCCCTTTGCTTAGTAGAAGCTGCAATTTGCCATTTCTTGCTGCTACTTACATTTCCTCTCCTGCTGACATAATGAATTAAGGTTGTTATTAAGCTACCAATCTATTCCTTTGGGATCACCTTATTCCTCCTATCTGTAGGTAGAGCCTTTGAGGGAACTTGCTGTGTGTGACTTAGGAAGCCAGGTAATGTAGCAGAAGCCATTTTCATTGAATTTCCCCTTAGGTACTGAGCATATAAAATAGAAGACCCCTGCCCTCTATGAGCATATGAGTTATTGGCCTTCCTGAAGATGAATGAGGTCACAGGCAAACAACTAAACTGTTAAGCTTGAGGGAAGTAGCAGCATTAAGAGAATGCAGAGATGGAATGATTCAGAGGGTACTCAGCTAATAACTTCTGTACAATTTTCCAGTCTTCTGGCCCTGCAGAACTCTGAGTATTTCTCTTCAAAAAGAGGGAAATTTATTTAGAGGAAGTACTATGATCCAAACTCCAATCCGTGTTATTGAATATGTGTAATCACAGCTTAGGTACTGGTAAATTAAGTCTGTAGGATATGTGTCTTTCTAGCATATTTTTGACTTGGATCAAGACAATGGATGAGCTGTAGTTTTTGTTTGTTTATATTTTCTGCAGAAATAGTATTTACTTTCAAGAATGCATCTCTGAATGAAGTTTTGCCTTCCCAGGCGTTATTGCATTTAGAAGCAAACCTAAAATAGTACTGAAGGGATTTAGAGTTAGGGAGAGGAAAGTTCACATCTATACTCATTTGTCTAAAAACTCCTTCAAGTGATACTTGAGGGTATCACTCATTTTGGGCACATAGTTGGTCTTTAATAAATCCTTCCTCTCTCTTCTTTCTCTCTTTTTTTCCATTTTTCTCTTTCTCTTTTCTCTCTCTTTCTTTTTCTCTCCTCCCTTCTTCCCTTCCCCTCTCTAGAATTGTAGTTGTTAAATACATTATTGAGTTCTTGTATTTCAAATTTGTTTGTCTTTATAAGATTAACATATAAATCATTCTTTTGATTTTGCTTCCTTCACTTTGCATCAATTCATAGAAATCTGCAGATTTTTCTCTGAAACCATTGCCTTTGGTTTTTCTTGACACATAATAAATGCTTTTTGTATTTTCATTTTTTTTTTTTTTTTGTTTTCTCAGGGTAGAAAATCTAGAGTAATACTATAAGTTTTAGAGGACTCTATAAGTCCTTGAGCAGAGAAAAAGGTTATTGGAGGGGCAGCTAGGTGGCATAGTGGATAGAGTACCAGCCCTGAAGTCAGGAGGACCTGAGTTCAAATTTAACCTCAGACACTTAACACTTCCTAGCTGTGTGACCTTGGGCAAAAAAGCTTATTGCAGAGGAAAGATAAAGGTGCCTTGTAAATTTAGGAGCTTACATATATATCCTTTATGGTATTTTGTAGATAGCTAGATGTTACACTATATAAGGAGTAAAACTTGGAGTCAGGAAAATCTGAGTTCAAATTCTATTTCATATATTTACTTAGATGTGTAACTCTGGACAACTCAACTTTCCTTAGGCACAATTCACTCATTTATAAAATGAGGGTGATAATAGCACCTTGACATATTATCACTTGTTATATAATAGCATATTTCAAGTACTTTACAAACCTTAAAATATGCAAATGGTAACTATCACTATTTTGTTGTATTAAGGAAGGTCTACAATTCATACCTTTTTATCCTGATGGGAGCTGAGAGCCCATTTTCTTTCCTTTTCTTATTTTATTTTATTCTTTAAGAGGTAGACTTGAGGCAGATTTTAATGTTGCCAGAGGGAAATATTTTCTGTGGGGTACCAAGAAAAAGAAAAATTTGAGAATCCTTCAAAATGTAGCCTGTGAGCCATTACTGAAATTCAAAGTTCAGTCTTTTGAGGGCTTTTTCACACAAATCTCTCACCCATAACCTTATTGAGGATTTCCTCTGAAAATACCAAATTCTCTCCCATAAATGTTAGAACAAAGCACCATGTAAATGGGGACAGTTGGGATATTAAATGATACTTGGACAGTTTTTATAATAGTAGTTAGTAGTTCTTTTTCTACTAATTTTTCAAAGGTAAAAATGATTATTTCTTATTCTGGAAAGTGAGAAATATTTTTATTTTACTGATTGTCCAAACTTTTCATATCTTGATCAAATAGAAGTTCATAATTTTAAAGATAGAAATTAAGATTTGCGCTTTTGCAACTACCATCATATTCTGTGTGGGATGTGCAGACCCTCACCTAAAATGACTACTCAGAGGTCTCTCAAAGTGGAAGGCAGAAAAATATTTAATTAGAATTTCATGAAATCCGGGTGGTTCAACAGCCCCAGAGCAAAAGGAAAGTACTTGGAAGGAGGAGAGTCACTGCTCCCGGTTCACACCCACAATTTTATCCCCTCCCAACCTTGAAAAATCATTAACCCTCCCGTTACCTCTTTGATTGGCTGCAACAATTTCATTCCCTTTTTTGGACGATTATGACCTAAATGGTATGTCTTTGTCTCCTTTCTCCCTGTCATGTGACCTCTGAGGCCTACTAGGCTCCTTATATTCTAGCTGATAGTTAAAGATGTATATGTGTGTGTGAGTGTGTGTGTATGTGTGTGTGTGTGTCACCATTTCCTGTGCACTTATTCCAGTGATTAGCTATATTCTCAACCAATGATAAATAATACAGCATAAAGTGAGGTGTATCAATTTTCTATTTCATTCTTTCTATGTGAATCCATTCAACTTCTCTAGTTTCTTCATCTATAAAATAATGGTGTTGGACTACATTACTTTTAAGTGTATTTCAGCTCTAAATCTATTTATCCTATACTCCTAAGATTGTTGGATATATGCTTATATATAAATGAGAAAGTTTCAAAGGGTATGAACCTCAGAAAATATATACAATGGTAGAGCCAGTTAAACTAAATTTGATACAATCCAGTCCATATTGCTTAGTTTGAGGTTGCTATGATCTTGCAATACTATATGTGTGTTTATCTATCAATCTATCTGTCTATCTATCTATCTATATGGATATACTTATTTTTTAGACTTTTTATAAATACAAGTTCTTCCTTTGTGAATACAAATGAATAGTTTTTGCTGGCTAGAAAAGGTAAAAATGATTATACACATTTAAATATAGTTCTATTGATAGTGATAGTTAAGACCTCCTCCCCCTCCCTTTATACATATACCCTTCCTTTCCTCCACCCCTGGCCACTTAATTATTTAAGCTGGCATTCATATGCAGAATTCAAAGGGAAAGCTATAAGCCCCCATCAAAGGATCTTTGTTCTCTCAGTTGAGAGTATAGCCAGAGGCCTTTCTCCTGGCAATGGCCTAGCAATTTAGAGAAAAAGAAAAGTTTCCAGGACACTTGTGTCCAGACCAACAGTTTATTAATTATTATTAATTGCTTCCTGCTATTTTTGCTTTATACCTCTTAAACATACCAAAATGCTCTTCACTAGTCTCCAGACATTAGAAATGCATATATCAGCATCCACTGGAGTCTAACTGAAAACCTTTAAGACTTTATAGCCTCCGGAATCACAAATATATTTTTGCCTCCTTTGAATGAACCTTAAGTATCATAGAGAAAATGAATATCGGATCCTATTTATCAATTTTTATTTCTCCCTATCTTCTATCCCTCATAACCAGTTATATAACAAGATTGGCTATCTTGGCTGGAGGATTTGACTTTGATCATTTAGTCTTTGATTTATCTTTTATCCCTCTAATCTAGGACAATCTAGACAAAAGGAGGTCCAATTCTATTGGTTGATGGAGCACAATAAATCAGAATTCACCTTAGATCAAATTCTTTGTAAGGTTTTCTAGTTAGGTGAAATCATTCACTCAGGGTGAAAAAGCATACGTTATCCTGAGGATTTGGAGAATCTCATCCATCAACAATATCCTTCAGTTCAATGCAATTCAATAACTGATTATTAATATGAGAGAGAAATAATCATTTCTCTTATTGGTATTAATTTCTTTTTATCCCTGCCATAAAATAATCTGACAGCTTTGTGATGATGATTTGTCATTTTGGATTTTCTTTTTATTAATTTTTATTTTGGGGAAGTTGCTTAGAAATAGTTTACTTTTCTTTTTTTCCCACTACAATGCATCTTCCCTCATAGAAACTTTCTATATTCTTAAACTGCAATGATACAGAAGAGGTTCTATACCTTGACTTGGGAAGGGAATGTTGTTTTCTGCATTGATGCTGATAAAAAAAAATTTCCCCAGTCATCTGCAGGTGCTGGGGCAGGAAAAAAAGAACTCTTTTTTTTTTCTTCTGTCTTTCTTCCCCAATCCCAAAATCTCCCACTCTTTGATGTTTATTTCCTTGGGAGTTTTTGCCTAGGGAGATGAGAACCAAGGACTACAAAACCCAGAATATTCAGTGATAGTTTAAACTACTTTCTTCCATTCCTCCCCCTAGATCTTTAGTATAGTTATGACCTGGACTAAATGGATAGCTATTATGTGTAGAATTGCCCAGGTCTAATATGGAAATACCCCTGAGGTGCTTTTTTGAGCATACCCAATTTAACTAATATGGAACCCCTTACTATGTAGGTGTAGATAGCCTCCTTCCGAACTGGCAAGACTATGCTGTTCAAAGGGAAAAGGAGCCACTTGAACAAAAATATTTATAGCAACTCTTTTTATGATGGCTAAGAATTGGAAATTGAGGAGAGATGCTCATCAATTAGAGAATGATTGAATAAGTTATTGTATATAATTGTGATGAAATATTATTATGCTGTAATAAATGATAAACAGGATGATTTCAGAACAGTTTGGAAAGACTTATATGAACTGATGCAGAGTGAAGTGAGCAGAACCAGGAGAGCATTATACACAGTAATAACAATAGGGTGTGATGAAAAATTATGAATGACTTAGCTTTTCTCAGAAATACAAAAATCCAACTCAGTCCCAAAGGACTCATGGTGAAGAATGCTATCTACCTCTGGAGAAAAAACTGATGTTATCTGAATATAGACTGAGACATGCTATTCTCTTTCCCTCTCTCCCTTTGACCTTCCCTCCTTTTTCTTTTCCCTTTCTTCCTCTTTCTTCTCCCTCCCTCCCTCCCTTCCTCCTCCTTTTTTTTTTTTCAATGACTAATAGGAAATTTTTACATTATTGTACATGTGTAACCTATATGAGATTATTTACTCTCTCAGGGAGGGGAAAGGGGGGATAGAATTTGAAACTCAGAATCTTTTTTAAATGTTAAAAATTATTTTAACATGTAAATATATATTTATATATATATATATGTATATATATATATATATGTATATATAACTGTTCACTCCTTTTTGGCCAATTCCCATGATTTTTCAGCTGTGCTATTGGGTAACATCTCTCTGTTGCATTCATTATGGACGCTGTGAACTGAACCTATGAGAGGTGAAGGATTTACCTTGCCTTGCTTCTTCTTTTTCATCTCCAGTTCCAAGAAATGCATCTGTTGATGTCTGGTTCTGTTTTGTGTTGTTAGTCCTCCATTTCAGATGCTGGAGGCAATCCTCACTGGACTGGGATTTGAAGCCATTGTGACCTTAGAATGAAAAATCCAGGAAGAATTGTACTGACAGCCTATCAGCAAATCCCTGAAAGGCCAAGGATGCCTACTTGAAGGTATTTTTTCCGACATGAAACTAGGGCTGTGCTCCATGGGAAGTGAGCTAAATTATGAACCCAAAGATTGAAGTGGTACAAGGAATGAGGGGAATATGCCTTCTTATGCCAGTTTCTATATTTGTGATTATACCTTTTTGAAGTAAATATTTCTTCATAAAAAGTTCTGTACTATACATGTAACAGGATGGGATTAGAACAAATTGTTCTTTTGAGCTTCTTTGATTTGAGACTTCAAATTTCATGGCAATAATTTTTTTTTATTAAAGCTTTTTATCTGCAAAACATATACATAGGTAATTTTTCAACACTGACTCTTGCAAAGCTTTCTGTTGCAAATTTTTCCCTTCTTCCTCCCACCCCCTCCCCTAGATAGCAGGAAGTCTAATATATATAAATTATGTTAAAATACTTGACAGATCAAATGTGTGTGTGTGTATTATATATATATATATATATATATGTGTGTGTGTGTGTGTGTGTGTGTGTGTGTGTGTTTGTGTGTTTTAGAGGGGAGGAAAAAAAAAAAAACCTGAGAAAGACAACATAATGCAAGGCAAACATCAATAGAGATTGTGAAAATGCTATGTTATGGTCCAGACTCAGGTCCCACAGGCTGCTCCCTGGGTGTATATGGCTTTCTGCATCACTGAACAACTGGAACTTGTTTGAAACATCTCATTGTTGAAGAGAGCCATGTCCTTCAGAATTGATCATCATATACTCTTGTTGTTGCCGTGTATAATGATCTCCTGGTTCTGCTGATTTCACTCCGCATCAGTTCATGCAAGTCTCTCCAGGCCTCTCTGAAATCGTCCTGCTGGTTGTTTCTTACAGAACAATAATATTCCATAACATTCATATACCATAATTTATTCAGCCACTCTCCAATTGATGGGCATCCATTCAGTTTCCAGTTTCTAGCCACTACAAAAAAGGGCTGCCACAAACATTCTTGCACATGTGGGGCCCTTTCCTTCCTTTAAGATTTCTTTGGGATATAGGCCCAGGAGAAAACTAGTTGGATAACTTTTTGAGCATAATTCCAAATTGCTCTCCAGAATGGTTGTATCCTATATCCATTCACAGTTCACCAACAATGTATTAGTGTCCCAGCTTACCCACATCCCCTCTAACATTCATCGTTATCTTTTCCTGTCATCTTAGCCAATCTGACAAATGTGTAGCGGTATCTCAGAGTCGTCTTAATTTGCATTTCTCTGATCAATAGATCAAATAGATTTGAAGCATCTTTTCATATGACTAGAAATAGTTTTAATTTCCTCATCTGAGATCATCATCTGAGAATTGTCTGTTCATATCCTTTGACCATTTATCAATTGGAGAGTGGCTTGAATTCTTATAAATATGAGACAATTCTCTATATATTTTAGAAATGAGGCCTTTATCAGAACCCTTAAATGTAAAGATGATTTCCCAATTTATTGCTTCCCTTTTAATTTTGTCTGCATTAGTTTTGTTGGTACAAAACCTTTTTAACTTAATATAATCAAAATTATCTATCTGGTGTTCAGAGTTCCAGTTCTTGTTTGGACATAAATTCCTTCCTTCTCCACAGGTATGAGAGGTAAACTTTCCTATGTTCCTCTAATTTGTTTATAATATCACTATGTCTAAATCATGAACTCATTTAGATCTTATCTTGGTATATAATAATGTTAGGTGTGGGTCAGGCCCTAATTTCTTCCATACTAGTTTCCAATTTTCCCAGCAGTTTTTGTGAAATAGTGAGTTCTTATCCTAAAAGCTGGGGTCTTTGGGTTTATCAAACACTAGATTGCTATAGTTATTGCCCAGTTTGTCCTGTGATCCTATCCTATTCTACTGATCAACTACTTTATTTCTTAGCCAGTACCAAATGGTTTTGATGATCGCTGCTTTATAATATCGTTTTAGATCTGGTACAGCAAGGCCACCTTCATCAGCCTTTTTTTTTTTTTTTTTCATTAATTCCCTTGAAATTCTTGACCTTTTGTTCTTCCAGATGAAATTTTCTTATTTTTTTTTCTAGATTTGTAAAATAATTTCTTGGGATTTTGATTGGTATGGCATTAAATAAGTAAATTAGTTTGGGTAGTACTGTCATTTTTATTATATTTGCTCGGCCTACCCATGAGCACTTGATGTTTTTCCAATTGAGTAGGTCTGACTTTATTTGTGTGGAAAGTGTTTTGTAGTTTAATTTGTATAGTTCATGATTTTTCCTTGGCAGATAGATTCCCAAATATTTTATACCATCAACAGTTATTTTGAATGGAATTTCTTTTTGTATCTCTTGCTGCTGAACTTTGTTGGTAATATATAAAAATGCTGATGATTTATATGAATTTATTTTGTATCCTGCAACTTTGCTAAAATTGTGAATTGTTTCTAGTAGTTTTTTAGTTGAGTCTCTAGGGTTCTCTAAGTATACCATCATGTCATCTGCAAAGAGTGATAATTTGGTTTCCTCATTACCTACTCTAATTCTTTTAATCTCTTTTTCTTCTTTTACTGCCAACTAAAATCCCATCTGCTATAAAAAACCTTTCCTAAACCTTCTTAATTTTAGTGTTTTCCATCTTTTAATTATTTAATTATCCTGTATATAACCTGCTTTGTAAGTATTGGTTTGCATGTTGTCTCCATTGTTAGACCTGCAAACTCCTTGAGGGCAGGAATTGCCTTTTGCCTCTTGTTGTATCCTCAGCACTTAGCATGCTTGCCTGATAAATAGTTGGCATTTAATAAATGTTTATTGGTTGAGTTGACTGATAAAGGGGATTAGAAATAGATTAACAGCATAAAAGGTCACTCTGAGGTTGGCTTTAGTTGACTGCTTCCAACAAAACTGGATGTGTTAGAGGTCTACCACCTGTATAGTAATTCTCCTCTTGCCATAAATCTGTGATGTTGAGCTCTTTAGGTCTCTCCATGTGAACAATCAATAGAACTGTGAGGTGGGTATGATTTTCACTGTATATATCTATCTATTTACTTTCTGTCAGACATCATTAGCCCATAACCTCAACATATTTTCCTCTGATCAGCTGTGAGAAGTAAAAATTGTTGACATATTCTTAATCCCCCAGTGCAGGTATTGGCCTTGGGAGTGGGGTTTATCATTTCAGGGAACAAGTTGCTCCCACTCCACCAGAAGTCATATTAGCCAAAGGATTTGCCCACTTTGTCACCTGCAGAAATGATGAGAGATATTATAGTGGTAGCAAATTAATCACTATTATTAGAGTTCTGTGTAATAGATTTTTTTTGAGAAGGGAGCATGGATGGTCCAGCCCTATACTTTTATCAATGTGAGAAACTCCCATCAATGAGACTCCCGCTACCAATACATATTGGTAACTCCTCTATAGTAAACTATTTCAGAATATTTCTTGGGGCATTGATAAGAGGTTAAATGACTTATATGCAAAGGTCACATATCTACAAAGCTATAACAAAATTTTGGTACACAAACAAATGCATTTTCAAATCAATCTGGGAGCTGAGGAGAGGAGAGGGAAAGGTCAGGGAGAAGCCCACTTAGGTTTACAGAGGGGCAGACGCATACCATCTGGTAACTTCTTATGTTACCTATTTATTCTTGATACTTACATGCTAAATTCAGTTATTTCTAGGTTGCAGTTGTCTACAAATGCTGTAGGAAGATCTGGGCCTTGGGGCAACGCTATAGTTGCCCTATCCTAGTTATGGCTTGGAATGTTTCAGGACCTGAACCCTGAGCTTCCTGACTTCCTTTCATTGCTACATAAATAATATATAGATTGCTGAATGTCCTATGTAGGATACGCTGCTTTCTCCAAAACATTTTATACGTGGGGAGCATATGTTTGCAATACAGTGATCTGCAGGATATCCATGGTTCAATTTCTGTTTGTTTTATTAGATTCAATGTTATGTAGTTGGCTGTCATCTGGCCTATCGTTTGGTGCTGCATTCTATTGGTTTCTCATTTCCCACAGGCAGTATTTGTAATAGCCTGATTATGTGTCCAGAATTAGGTCTGAGAGGAAGCAGCTTATGAGCTGACTGCTATTATACTCACTCTGTGGCTGCAGCCACAGAACTCAGTAAGATTAGGGGCTGCATTTCTCTGAGCCTGAGTCTTTGTTAAAAATGCAAATGATGGAATCATCACAGTGTTTTAGGAGTGGAAATAATGAATTGTTTGGCATTAGATAACCAGAATAGCCGAGCAGGCTTTTTGAGAACCATGGGAATGCTTGTCATCTGAATATATAGAAGTGAAATAGAAATTTATAAAAGGAAAGAAAATACCCCAATGAAAGAGCCAGGTGCTGCCAAAACACAGACTTTAGTTTCCAGTACAAATGAGTAAGAATAAGATGCTTTTATTATTTTAGGGGGAGGATCTGAGGAGGTTTCATACCCAGGATTTCATCTGTGAAGGCAACTTTTAGTGTAGAAATCCCTTCCACCAAAGTATCTGGCCAATTTGTTGGTAACATTTCTCAGAGGCCATGGAGTATTTGAGCACTGAGAGGTGAAATGAATTAATAATGATAATAGCAATAATAGTTAAGATTTATATGTGCCAAGTCCTTTGGAATTATTATCTCACTTGGTCTTCACAACAACCTTGAAAGGTAAGTGCTCTTATTATTCTTATTTTACAGTTGAGAAAACAGAGGCAAGCAGCGGTTAATGAGGTGGCTCAGAACATGCATGAGGTGGGATTTGAACTTAGGGCTTCCTGACTACAGCTCAGTGCTTTATCCATTACATCACCTAGCTGCTGGTTTGAACCTAGACCCACTTGATTTGTAAAACTGATCTTCTTGCCACTTTGACAAGCCACTTGGATACTTTGGAATTAAATATTACATTCAAAATTAATGAAAAAATTCTAAGGATCAACAGATCCTGTTTTGACAGCAAATGAATTACACTCATAATTGTTATTTTTAAAGCAATTAATGCTAAACTGGTGTAATGCATTTCAGTTACTATTAGAAATATATGATATATATGACCTATATAAGATAGTTTATTATCTTGGGGAGGAGGTAAGGGATGGAGAAAAAAATTTGAACTCAAGAATCTTATAAAAATGAATGTTGAAATCTATCTTTACATGTAATTGGAAAAATGAAATAATATTGAATAACCCCCCCAAGATATGCGATATCTTCTATAAATTAGATCATCTTATAGTTTTCTCTCTTCATATGGTAATTTTGTTACTTGATAATTATAACAGTTAACATTTATTATGTACTTGAAGATTTGTAAGGACTCTACAAATATTATCTCATTTTATCCTTACAACACTTAATAGACCTAGAAGGCTGATGAGATAATTATACCCAGATAATACAGAGGAGGAAAACAAGACTGAAAGAGATTGAGTGAGTTGTCCAGGATCCTATACACAATAAATGTTTGAGATAAGATATGGGACAGTCAGGAGAGTGTATATAGTACAATCTTATGAACTAAAGAAACCCCTCTTTCATGTGCCTTATCTGTTAACTGAAAGCCCCAAAGCAGCAGAAAACGAGAATAAGTCAGCCCTATGAGGGCACTGGGGCAGAACCACCCTGCAGCTGTCCAGAGCAGTGCCAAAATGCCAGTAGGAGGACTTGGGGATAGCTGATTCCAGATTGGACATTGCCTGGACAGCAGACTATCGCTCTAGGCAACTTCCATCTGCATGTGTCCTGTGTAATAAATAGACAATCCAAAAGGAGTTATAAATGAAAAGTACTATCACATTATCTAGGACTGCCAGGGCTATTAAAATGACTTTGTCAGTTACTTCTATTAACAAGCATTTGGGAAGTAAACAAAAATAATACTGGGCCATTTTCAGGGAACTTGAGGAATAGTTAGAAATCTGTTGTTGAACCAACAGGTCCCCCTTCCCCCTTTGTTATTCCTCCTCCTGCCCCAATCTCCCATGACAATAGCAAGTAATTATAATATTTCTAATTGAATCCCATTATCTGTAGAAGAGACATTTGGGATCAGTCAGATTGCTGTGGCAGGCAGGAGCATGTGTTTTTTTTTATCCTGAATGCTATAGGAAGTCACTGGAATTTATTGTCAGATTTGCAATCAAGGAAATTCATTTTAACACTTTTACAGGGAATGGATTGGAGTGGGGGAAGACGAGGCAGGGAAAAGAATGAGAAGGTTCTAGTTCAATAGCCTAGGCAAGAGGTGATAGGGGCCTGAATCAAAATCACTGTCATGTTGGTAGATCTCTGAAATGATAACATTGTGGGATGTTCCCTTAGAGGGAAGCAAAAGTGACAGAACTTTGAGGAAGCATTTTCTCTGGATTTGTCTATATCTGTCAAACTCCCTTTCTCCTAGGACTCAACATTTATGATCCATTGAATGGTTGGGCTTGGTTCTACCTACTTTGTGTCAAAACTCTTGTACTCCAGCATTTTCTCACCTACTAAATATGCAACTGATCACTGTTGTTAATGATTTAAGGAAAGGTATGTTTCTCTGAGTTCTTTTCCTCTCTGTCTCTGTCTCTCTCTTTGTCTGTCAATCTCATATTCCTAGAAAAAAATAAGGATTTTCAAAGACTATCCTATCCAGTGCTTGAAGCCTTATTATTGTGTACTATATATGTGTAAGTATAATATGTATGTGTACATATATTGTATATATATAGAGATGTATATGTATTTACTAGGTATATGAGTCAAGTTTTAAGTTTTAGTAGCTTACATAATAAAAATCTATATATCTCTGGCAAGTGGAAGATAATTGTATAGTTATTATACACTAAACAAATTTGTTCGGTCATTTCAATTTTATGTGACTCTTTGTCAACCTATTTGAGGTTTTCTTGGAAAAGATGCTTTAGTGGTTTGCCACTTCTTTCTATAGATATGGAAACTGAGGCAAACAAAGTTAAGTGACTTGCCTAGGATCACATAGCTACTAAGTGTCTAAGGCTGGATTTGAATTCAGAAAGATAAATCCTCCTGATTTTAGACTTGGCACTCTATCTATTGTGCCACCTAGTTACCCACTCTAGATAAATACATTTATTTCATTGTTCTGGTCCCTGTGGTTAGTATAACCAAATGAAATCTTTAAAAGTAGTGGAAGATTGGGTTACCTCAATTTGTTAGTTTTATAAGAATATCTTAATTAAAGTCCTCCTTCAGTGCCTTCTTTTGTCAGGGAAGAGACATTTGATTTTTGAAGGCTATGACGTAAACTTCAGTAGGTTCTACCAAGCTGGAAGAGCTTGCTCTGGGACCTAGTGACAGATAGTGTATTTCATCTAAGGACTAGGCTAGTTACATTGAGAAGCTCGTCACCAGGTTGGCTTTAGGGTGATGAATTTTTTTTTAACTACCACCATTCACACAAACTGTCTGATAAATCAGAAATGTAATTAGTGGAGGAAATACTCACACTGATAAAATCACAAATCCTTTAAATGGATCTGTGAAAGTACAAGTGATTTTACTGATATCTTCCCACCCTCCAAAAAAACCAAAACAAAAACCAAACCTCCCAAACCAAAAATTGAGGTATGAAAATGTCCCTGCCAGGTTGTATTTATCCTAAAGATACAAGAATGGGTCAATATTAAGAAAGCAATAAACATAATGAACTGGCCACCATAAAAGCAACATGATCATATATTCATATATATCAGCAGAAAAAAGCTTTTAACAAAACATAATGCTTTCATGCTAAAATCATTAAAAAACATTATAAATGAGTTTCTTAATGTGATAAATTTTACTGATCTCTGCTCAAAGATTTTGTGTTATAAAATGTGTAGGAAAGAGGGGAGAGATACATTTGGAAATGAAGTTTATATAAAAACAAACATACCATTTAAAAAAAAAGTAGGGTTTTGTTGAGGTCAATAAAAACAGCATAAGTTATTGATTTAAATGTGTATAACATCCAACGAATCAATATTATAAAGTACTTCAAGGTTTTTGGTTTTTTTTTTTCTGTCTAAAATGCCATTATCCCAATCAATTAACAAGTATTTCTGTAACAGCTACTATGGACCAAGTACTGTCCTTAGCTCTAAGGATTCAAAGACATAAATGAAACAGTTCCTGTCTATAAGGAGCTTGTTGCCCTCATTGTGGGAAACATATACATATGCAAATACACATAAATTATATATATATATACATATATCTCTATATATCATATATCTATATCTATATATAAATAAATATTTTGGGGAGGGTAGTAACAGTTGGGAAGATCAGGAAAAACCTAAATAGAAGGTCACATTTGAATAGAGCTTTGAAGCTAAAGGGCATTCTAAAATAAAGTGAGAAAGGAAGGTTTCCTGGTAGTGGGATAACCTGGGCAAATCTTTGGAGACTTTATATATCCATATCTATACATCTATATATCTATATCTATATATAGATACATATCTATCTATATATAGATATATAGATGTATATTTAGAGAGAGATAATGTTTTTACTGCAAATTACATTAGAGGGGCATGAGCTTTAGACTCTTTAAAACTAATTTTGATTGTTACATTTTGTAGCTTTGCCTACAGTTTCTTTCAATTTAGTTCAACTCAATTAATTTTAATTCAGCTCAATTTAATTGAACAAATATTTATTGAGTCCCACTGCCTACTTACTATGAGTTCAGTTATTGGGGATTGGAAATACAATGAATAAGACATCAAGCCTACCCTCAAGAAGCTTATTACATTGCTCCAAAGAACAGACAGCATTGATTTCAAATCTCTAGTTTACCTGCTCCCATTATTTTCCAGATTATTTTGTGTCCAGGTGTTCCTCATATATAAGATTCAAATTCCTTAAGGAAGACAGGAGTTATTACTATTTTTTGAATACCAACCATGTGCAAAACATTGTTCTAAGCACCGAATTATTATACTGCCTTCCCAGAGGACTTGCAAATGCACAGGAAAATAAATGGATTTAAGACAAACCAGATCCCTTGGTTCTACTGTACATATCAATGAGGTGCTATATGAGCAACTTAGGTGAAAGATATACAATTCCTTATATTATTATTATAACTATTTTTTTTTGTCAAGCTTTACAAGATGCCTCATTATTTCTTCCACCTATTAAGCCAGACTAGAGGGAGCTTTAGATGCAAATAGGTCAGAATTTTCTCAGGACAAACAGTAGGTTGGAGTAAAAAAAAAATTGGATGAGTTATTAGAGAATTACTCTTCTTGAAAGCTACCCATGGTGCAACATGGGAGCAGAAAAAGATATAAATTTGCTTTGAGATCTGGGACTTATATGTGAGGGTAGCATATGAGGATGTTTAGATTGCATAAAGTATCAATTATTATAAACTGGAAAATTTTAGAAATATGAGGGTACAGCACTGGACCTGGAGTCAAAAAGAATCTGAGTTCAAATATAGCCTCAGACACTTACTAGCTGTGTGACTCTGGACAAGTCACTTAATATAATTGCCTCAAAAAAAGTGATATGAGAAAAAAATTGCCAGAAACATTGTAGGAAGGTGACTCAGAGGCATAGGATTAGAAATTGAATTAGATGATATCTAAAGTCTCTTACAACTCCAAGATTCCATAAGTTTGTAAAACTATTGAAAGAAAAATTGTATGAAGCCTATAATACATTGGTAACTTTTAAAAAATCTTCCTCTCCATAGATGATAGCTCAGCATGTCACTCTATGACATTTTATTAATGGGTTTTTGGTAAACATTTATCTTTTTTTCACTTTCATTAAATAGTACTGTGATTTCTGTTTTTTATTTTTAAATTTCTTTTCTTTTTAGAAACTTGGAAATTTTAACCCTGAGCTTGACACTAAAGGTCTTTGCTTGGTTTTCTCATCTGTAAAAGGACAGTGTTAGATTCCATGAATTCTCAGATTTCTTTTAGATTCAAAGTTCTGATATAATGATCCATGTTCTTATAATCTTGTCTTTTATCTTCCTATTCATATTATACATTACTAACTTTTATTTATTCTGTGATGCAGGAAAACTGTCCTTTATGCTGTTCCTCTCACATGATACTTTATGGGATGATTTTCCCCTGTGCATTTATTAAAGCAGTCTCTCTTCACCTTGGTGTCTTAGAATCTCATTTCCTTCAAACCTCAGCTCAAGAACACTTGCAGGAGAGACCTGTCCTCTTGTCCCTAGCTGCTAACCAAATGAAATTCAAATTCCTGTTGTATACTAGACACTGTACTAAGAAAGGCAAAAGCATTTTCTGCCCTCAAGGAGCCTAAGATGAGTGTCTCCCTTCCCCATTGCCTTTTACCCCCCTGCCACCAAAACTTGTATTTACTATCAAAATGTGTGTTTATTTTTTGTCTGTTTTGTCTACTCTTTGCTGCCCTGCTTAAAGAATGCAAACTTTCTAAGGAGCAGGAACAGTTTCTTATCTATCTACCTCCTTACCCCCCACAATTTATTCATCCATGTATCCATCAGTCTATCCATTCATCTACTGATCAATCTATTCATTCATCTATCCTCTATGTATACATCTGCCTATAAACCAATCTATTCATCCATCTATTAATCTATATATCAATAAATCTATTCATATATCCATCTGTCTATTCATCTATCATTCAATCTATTCATCCACCCATCCATCTGTCTATCTCTGTCTGTTTTTCAATCTATTCATCCATTCATCCATCCATCCACTGTCCAACTGTCTAATTATCTATCTACCTAGCTATTGTATTTAAATCTTCAGAACTTTGAAAAGTGCCTAGAATATTGTTAATTTGTTTCAGATGTGTGACACTCTGTCACCCCATTTGGAGGTTTTTTTTTTTCCCATTTGGAGTTTTTTTGAAAAAGATAAAAAATGGTTTGCCAATTTCTTTTCCAACTTATTTTACACATGAAGAAACTAAGACAAATAGGACTAAGTGACTTGCCAAGATCACAGAGTTACTAAGTACATGAAGCCAGAATTGAACTTGTAGATGAGTCTTCCTGAATCCAGGCCTGACTCTTTATCCACTGCCTATCTAGAACATAGCAGGTATTTAATAAATGACTGCTGATTGATCGATTAACACAAAATCTGAAAACTAAAATCAACCAAATTGCTGGCAGTGCATATAAGGTGATTTTAGGAAAAGAAAGAATCTCTGGACACTCCAAGCAATCAACACATTTCATGTGGAATAGCACCTGACATAATTACACTTTGGTGATGAAAAGGAAATGCATCTTAGGTAAATGAAATGTCTTTGGAATGAATTCATTTCATTATGCTCTGCTCTTCTTTTAATGGATAATGTACACTGACAGCCTCTGAGTGAAGATAGCTGGAAAATCCCTACAGCTTTGGTAAGGACTCATTGGAAATATTTCTAAGACTTAATCCAAATAATAAGTGAGGAACAAGTTCAGAAAGTACCGTGGATAAATTCTAAGGAACTAAGACTTCAGGGACTCACTAGTATACTTTACTTTTCTCTAAATAGTCTTTTTATTTTTCTTTCTGCTTATTCTTGGTTTACTGTTCTTCCCAGATGTTATTACATTTTTTACAGTCTCTTTTGCTGCCTTCCATCATGTTGCTTTTCTAACTAGAGATTTTTCAAGTAAAAGCCTGCCTTGTTTTTTATAGATTTTTACTGGAATACTATTTGTTCTGATATTCCACTAAGGTATATTTCAAAATGTTTTACTTGGCTTCATTGAACAAAAAGTATTGGTTTTGTGCCATTTCAGGATCTTTTTGGAGCAAAAGATTCTCTTAAATAGTTCATCTGGCACCATATGCATGATATAAAACATTATTTGGTCGATCAGCATGCTCTATTGGGAAGAGCTCTGGCTACTAAATTAGAAGACTTGGTTTTGAATTCATATGACTCCGGGAATCTTGGGCAAGTCACTTCCCTGTACTATACTTCCATTTTCTGAATAAAATGGATTAGACTTGGCCACTAAAATTAGTTCCATATCCGAAATCCTATGACCCTATACATTTGGCCCATATGATGTGAAACAATAGGTTTGGGTCAGAGTTTGGCTATACCATGATTTAGACTTCTTTCCTGAACTATTTAGAAAAAAAAAGAAATTCTTTCAAGGGAATTAATGAAAAAAAATGCAAATGAGGGTGGCCTAGCTGCACCAGATCTAAAACTATATTATAAAGCAGTGGTCATCAAAACCATTTGGTACTGGATAAGAAATAGAGTAGTGGATCAGTGGAATAGGTTAGATTCACAGAACAAAATACTCAATGACAATTGTAATCTAGTGTTTGATAAACCCAAAGACCCCAGTTTTGGGGATAAAAACTCACTATTTGACAAAAACTGCTGGGATAATTGGAAACTAGTCTGGAAGAAATTAGGCATTGACCCACACCTAACACCATATACCAAGATAAGGTCAAAATGGATTCATGATCTAGGCATAAAGAATGATATTATAAACAAATTAGAACAATGTAGGATGGTTTACCTCTCAGACCTGTGGAGGGGGAAGGAATTTGTGACCAAAGAAGAACTAGAGGTCATCATTAATCACAAAATAGATAAGTTTGACTATATCAAGTTGAAAAGTTTTTGTACAAACAAAATGAATGCAGACAAGATTAGAAGGGTAGCAGTAAACTGGGAAAATATTTTTACATCCAAAGGTTCTGATAAAGGCCTCATTTCTAAAATATATAGAGAATTGACTCAAATATATAAGAATTCAAGCCATTCTCCAATTGACAAATGGTCTAAAGATATGAACAGACAATTTTCAGACGAAGAAATTGAAACTATTTCCGGTCACATGAAAAGGTGCTCCAAGTCACTATTGATCAGAGAAATGCAAATTAAGACAACTCTGAGATACCACTACACACCTGTCAGATTGGCTAAAATGACAGGAAATGAT
>JAJPUD010016114.1:11545-35180 GCA_023553655.1 Myrmecobius fasciatus | reverse complement strand
CAAGAACAATCTGAACAATTTTACTATCCCATCTAGCTGAAATGTTTGTATTTAATCCTTGGGATGATAGGGATCCACCATGGAGACTGCATAGAAGAGGATGAAGAGTGCTAGATGAGGAATTAGGGAGCTGGGTTTGAATCCCAGCCTTTTTAGAATTTGCTGCATGAATGACCATGGACAAATCCCAACTCTTTGAGATCTAGTTTCTTTATATGTAAAAATATGGAAGATGGACTAAATCAGATATTCATAAATTTAGAGTGAAAAGGGACCTTAGAGATCACCCTCATTTTACAGATAAGCAACTGAGACCTGAAGATCTGGAGTGACTTCTCCAGAGTCACCCAACAGTTGTTTTTGAGGCAGTATTTGAAATCAACTCTTCCTGGCTCCAGCTCCAGCACTGTATCCGTAATGTCATACTGTCCTTGTTCAAGACTCTAGTTTTCAAGATCTAGAGTTGAAGTATCTTAAGCAGTCATCAAATCCAATCCCTTTGTTTTACAGGTGAGGGAATATGTTAAATTATATGACAAATCCAATATATGTATACATATCTACACAGTTATCTTACTGAACAAAAAACATCATATCTAGAAAGAGAGAAAAAAAAAAACCTAAGAAGGAAAACGAAATGCATGGAAATATTCACAGAAAGTGTTAAAATGCTGTGTTGTGGTTCACACAGTTCCCTCAGGCCTCTCTCTGGATGTATATGACTGTCTTCATCGCTGAACAATAGGAACTGGTTTGAATCACATCATTGCTGAAGAGAACCATGTTCATCAGAATTGATCATCAATCTTGTTGCCGTGTATAATGTTCTCCTGGTTCTGCTGATTTCACAGCATCAGTTCATGCAAGTCTCTCCAGGCCTTTCTGAAATCCTCCTGTTGGCCGTTTCTTACAGAACAATAACATTCCATGGCATTCGTATACCACAATTTATTCAGCCATTCTCCAATTGATGGGCATCCCTTCAGTTTCCAGTTTCTTGCAACTACAAAAAAGGGCTGCCACAAACATTCTAGTACATGTGGGTCCCTTTCCTTCCTTTAAGATCTATTTGGGATATAAGCCCAATAGAAACAGTGCTGGGTCAAATGGTATGCACAGTTTGATAACTTTTTGAGCATAGTTCCAAATTGCTCTCCAGAATGGTTTGGATCCGTTCACAGTTCCACCAACAATGTTTCAGTGTCCCAGCTTTCCCACATCCTCTCCACCATTCATCATTATCTTTTTCTGTCATCTTAGCCAATCTGACAGGTGTGTAGTGTATACCCTTCAATTCAATCCCTTCCCCATATTACACTTTTAGAGAGAAAAAGGCATATGAAAGATCAGGGATTCATTCAGTGAAGCCGCTTAAGAGACAGATCACTTCCACTAATATTCTTGCACATTGCCACACCTTCATTTCTATTCAATAAGGTACAGTGATATCTTTTGATTTGTGCATAAATTGGAATATAAAGTTATGGGATACCAAGAGATCTCAAAATGCTTTCTCAATCATCATCGAAAGTGTCAATAGGGGCAGCTAGGTGGTGCAGTGGATAGAGCACCAGCCCTGAAGTCGGGAGGACCTGAAGTCGGGAGGACCTGAGTTCAAATTTGATCTCAGACACTTAATATTCCCTAGCTGTGTGACCCTGGGCAAGTCACTTAACCTCAATTGCCTTAGCAAAAAGCAAAAAAAAAAAAAAAAAGTGTCAATAAGTTTAGCGGTTACATGGCAAGGTAGTGGCAGGAAGCCAGTGGAGTTTATTAAGTAGGTCGGAAGAAGGCTGACACGGTCAAAAGTTGTGCTTTAGGAAGATCACTTTGTCAGCTGAGTGGAGAGGAGTGGAAACCTGGGGCAGGAAGACGGGCTCTTGCAGCGTCCGGATGGGAGGCTAAGAGGGCCTAATAATAAGAGTGGTGGAGTCAGAGCAGAGAAGGGAGTGTGTTCAAACCAGCTGCAAGGATGAAATGGCAAGCTTTGGCAACATCTTGGATTAGGACAGGTGAGAGACAGAGGGAGGCAGGGTAACTCCTAGGTTGCGAGTCTGATAGACTGAGAAGATGGTTTTTAAAAGAAGAAGGCTGGGGGATTTGCACGAAGAAAAGCCTCAGAGACCAACCTCCAGGTACAGGGATCTGGAAGAAGCAAAAACCGCGTGGTACATGGGGGCAGAGCCTCTAAGCGGAAGGGGCGGAGTCCCCCTTTTGGGCCTCTCGCTGACCGCTCGCCAGACTCGCCGGGGGCGGGAGAGGGACGAGCCTCAGTTTCTGGCCGGGCTTTTTTAGGAACAGGACCAAGCATGGCCGCCCCCAGAGCCCGGGGCCTGAAGCCGTGCTGGTCGTCGCCCTGATGGGGTCCCCTGTTTAGCAGGCGCGCCGGGGCAGCCCCCAGCCCAGCCCAGGCCAGGCCCAGCCTCCGCCCCTTTGCTGTCTTTCCTCGGCGGCGGCAGCAGCGGCAGCAGCGGCGTCACACACCGTCATGTTCGCTAAGGCCTTTCGGGTTAAGTCTAACACAGCAGTCAAGGGCTCGGATAGGTGAGGAACGTGGGCTTTCGCCCAGGGAGGGGCCTTGGGCCCCGAAAGGGCTGGGGGATCTCCTGGGCCGGCAGGGGTCCCAAACCTGAGAAAGGCTTGATGTACTTTGGGGAGAGCGAGCACCAGAGGGGCTTCATTCCTGGGACTGGGAAAGACTGGCAGAGTGGGAGGCTCGCACTCTCGGCCCCCTGGACTTTTTTCGAGTCGCTGGGCTTTTTAGATCTCTTCTTGTCTGGCAAGTTATGAGAGGGGCTGGGAGGAAAGTTTGCTGGGAGCAGCTGCCCCACCCGATGATGATGCACGTGTTTCCTATCCCGGGGTTCTTCGGGAAGGTGCCGGGCAGTCACACTCCGTGAGACCAGGGAGGAACTTGAGCGATCATCCTGGCCAATTACCTCATTTTATAGTAGATAAATTCGTTCAGAGGTATCTAGTGAGCGTGAATATCTCTAAAGAGGCATGTGTGATGCCCTGAAAGATGAGCATCCCACCGAGGGGAGTAATGGAAATGGTGGGTATGAGTAGATTGCAGCCTATAATCAAGGAGAAACTGAAGAAAAAACACAGAATGTCTACAGGGGATTATAGGCCCGAGATTAAGGGTGGAAGATGTGGGAAGAGTTAAGGAAGGGCAGGTGGCCAGCCAGAGGGCTTTGCTGGAAGGTACGCTGTTGGTTGGGCCTCCTGTGATAAGTGTATGGGAAGACATGGAAGAGAGGGACTCGGAAAAGCAGGCACAACTGAGTTGCAATTTGTTTTTTGTTGTTGTTCGGGTTTTTTGGAAGGAGCTCTCAAATAGACAGCATCACAGGTCAGTTTCAGTGTTTGAGAATAACCAATGAGTTCAATGTTTATATAGATTCTCAATCGATCAAGTAATGAAGTTCACTAAGTGGTGCAATGGATAAAGCATTGAGCCTGAAGCCAAGAACTGAATTTATATCTAGCCTTAGACATTTATTAGCTTTGTCACCCTAGGTAAGTCATATAGTCTCCATCTGTTTTAGTTTCCTCAACTGTATAATGTGGGTAAAAATAGGACCTACCTCTCACAAAGTTGTCCTGAAGATCAAATGAGATACTGTAAAGCTTAGCACAATGTTTGGCAGATAGGAGGTAAGAATAAGTGCTTGCTGCCTTCCTCTGACTTTTTAGTTCACAAGTATTAAAGGCCTTATAGGCATTATGATAGGTGCTAGAGTTACAAAAACAGGTTCTAGTCTCCAGGAGCTTTTAGTTTGTCAGGTCAATCAATCCACTTGTGCTTTTATTTTCCTTTTTGAAATGAAGGATGAACAATATTTAAAATGCCTACTGTGTTCTAGATGTAGCACTTGGTTCTTAGGATACAAAAACAAAATTTACAACAATCTCTGTCTTCAAGGGACTTACATTGTATCAAGGTAGAGATGACATGTAACATGTACGTACATAGGAACATACAAAATAGATAAAATATGATTTTGAGGGAATGTACTATCAGCTGCTTCTATGGCAAAAGGCCTCGTGCTAGAGAAAGTGGTACTTGATCTTAGCCTTTGAAGGAAACTTGGATTCTAAAAGTGGGAGATTAGGAATTTCATTCCAGGTAGTATAGATGTAGGAATCATGGGAGTTAAAGTATGAGAAACAGTCAGAAGGTTAGTTTATCTGGACTGAAGTATGTGTGGAAGAGAATAAGGTGCTCCAGAGGCAGGGATGGTTATGGTGGTGACAGGTAAATATAGCCAGAGTTTCCAAATTGATATTTTCATACACAAGCCTGATCGGATCATTCTCCAACTCAGGAAGCTTCAAAGATTTCCCATTGCATCAGGTTAAAATAAAAACTCCAATTTGGCATTGAAAGTCCTTTCCAATTTGGCACCAGCCTGTCTTTCTTACTGTTTTCATCTTCCCTTCATGCACTCTACTCCAACTGAACTGGTCTCTTTCATGTTTCTTTTACTCATTTTCTTGTGGTTTCTCTCTGCCCATCCTTTTGTGTGCTCTATTCTTCAAATGTTTTCTTTTCTCACCTGCCCCTTATAATCTCTCTAGCTCTTTTCAAGACTCCTCTAAAGTGCCAGCTTCAAAAGGCTTTTTTCTGATTTCCCCAGTTATTATTCCCTTCCTCCTAAAACAACCTATATTTCTAATTTGTGAACATTGTGTATTTTCCCTGGAGATTTTATGTTCCTAACAGGCAGAAACTGGCTAATTTTTGTATTTGTATCTTTTGGATCTGGCACAATACCTGGCAAGTAATACATGTTTAAAAAGAATTGTTGATTGACTGATTGATTACAGTATGATAGTGGTGGGGAAAAAGAGCAGCCTCTTGGGGGAGGCAGTCATAGAAGGCTCATGTAAGGAGTATCACTTGGGCTGGGCTCAGAAGAAAAGTTGGAATTCTGAGATGTGAAGGTTAGAATGCAGTACAGTCCAGGCTTGAGTGACAACCTGTGGAAAGGTTCAGAAATGGGAGTTTGAGTTTTGTGTGAAAGACCAGAAGAAGACAAGAAGGCCAGTTTGGCTAGACAGTGGAGTGTGTGATAGGGAAGTAATGGGTAAATCCTAGAAAAGAATGCCAGCACCAAGTTGAGAAGGGCTTTAAAGACTCCTTTTATTTGTATTTGTCCCTAGAGACAAGATGGAGTCATTGGAGTTTCTTGGTTGGGGAATGAATATGGGCAGACTTGGGTTTGTTTGTTTGTTTTTGAATATTATTTTTGCAGCTTTTTGGAGATGGATTGGAGAGCAGGAAAGAGAGGAGGCAGAGAGGGATGGGGATGGTGGCCATGTGATCAGAGAAGAGAGGGAGAATCAATAAGGCGGGACAACTAGTGATTCATTGAAAATGAGAAGATGACACTGAGGTTTCCAACTTGGGCTTCTGGAAAGATGATAAAAGTTTTTAACAGAAATAAATAAGTTAGGGAGGGGATGAGCTGCCTTTGGAGTCAAGGGTAGATAAGTAGAGAATGAAGTTCATGTAAGGTTAAGTAGTGACAAAAGCTATAATATGCACCTATGGCTGCCAAAATAGTTTTATGAAGGATCACTTTGGGGTCAGTGCTATCTTGTCCCCTGCTCTATCATTCTACTATCTTATGCTGGTGGTTTGAATCACTTCTCATGGCAAATATCAAAGAGAAACAGGTATATGGGGTATGTGGCCTGGGCCTTTTTATTTTAGTTTGGGAAACCAGGTGGCATAATAAATAGAGCACTAGAATTGAAGTCGGGGGGAAAATAGAGTTCAAATTCAGTCTCAGACACTTAGTAATTGTGTGAACCTGACCGAGTTGTTTAACCTCTTTCTGCCTTAGTCTTTTCATCTGCAAAATGGGAATAATATTAACACTTCTCTCTCAGAGTTGTTATAAGGATTAAATGAGATAATATTTGTAAAGTTTGTAAACCTTTAAACATCATATAAATGCTAGCTGTTACTGTTATCAGTATCTTTGATGTATACCTTCTGACTTTTTATAACTCACTAGACTTATTTTTCTCACCAAAAATAAGGATCAACCATTCCTTCTCATTTCTGTTCTCTAGGAAACTGTATGGGGACAGGTTAGAGATAGGAGAAAGAACAAGAAATCCTCAAAGAAACTAATCGTTTTGCTCTGAGACAGTGTGGTAAATGGAATTAGATTTTCATCTTGAGCTAAGAGACCTGGGTTCAAGTTCTGAAATGTCCATTTACCGATCAAGTACCCTGAGACAAATAACTTTAATGCTCGACTCTCAGTTCCTTGTCTGTAAAATGAGGGTAAGAATCCTTAGCATTTCTCCTCCTTCCCTTCCAGGCTTGTTGTGTTGGTAAGTCTTGAAGTGCTATTACAGAAGCAGCATTTTCTTGAGATTTCATTTCATATCTTTGAAGGTGTGAGTCATTTCCAAACTATATTCGTTTTGTCAGAGGGAGGCTGCTTTGCATTTACCCCTCTCTAATAATGGTGTGCTTTTTTAAGGAGGAAGCTTCGGACTGATGTGGCTGCTGCTTTCCCTGCCTTTGGACCAGAGCAGCTCTCTGAGCTGGTGCCTGGGAAGGAGGAGCTCAATGCTGTAAAGCTCTATGCTCACAAAGGAGATGCTGTCACTGTGTATGTGAATGGTAGCAACCCCATTCTGTTTGAGCTCAAGGGAACTCTGTTTCCCACAGGTATGCAAATGAGCCAGAAGTTCCATCTTGACACTTATTTCTCTTTCATATTTCTCTCTCCCTCATTCCTCTTCTCCTCCTCAAACCAAATGAACAATTAAAAAAAAAAATAGCCAGTTGCCCATCTTTATTCTTTTCCAGACTTCTGGTTTCCTTATACTAGAATGAGAATCCTCATGACCAGGAGGACATCAAGAATAGGGAAGGATAGAAGAGGAATTAGTATGAAAGGAGATGGAAGGAAGTAGATGAGAAGGAAAGTTCTAAAGTGAAGGAGAACAAGATATTAATGGGATTACTGGACAGAAAGCTGGGATCCTGAGAATGGTAGGATTTTGGGAAGTATGTCATAATGTTCTTTTAAGTGGGGAAGGAATCTATCCTTAGTTATTTTTTTGTTCAGCTAATATTCATTAGTTGCCAACTCTGTACAAGGTACTGTGCAGTGGACAGACAAAACCATAACAGTTTCAGCCCTCAAAGGAGCTTACATTTTATTGGGAAAGGAAGGAGATGTATTTACACACATAAGTGAATATAATTTGAGGAAAGAGAAGGCACTAACAACTATTGGCATCAGAACAGTTCCCAGAGGTGGTGGAATCTTGAAGGAAGATAACACTTCTGAAAAACAGATATCAGGAGGTTGTATATTATAGGCATGAGGACTTTTATGAATGAAAAGATAGAAATGGAATGTCAAATTTTGGAAATAACTAATAATCTGATTTGACTGGAATATGGAATGAATGGAAGGGAGTAATGTGGATTAAGGCTAGAAAGATAATTTAGAGTGAGACTATAGGAAGCCTCAAGTGTCAGGCTGAAAATAATGGGATGTTTTTAGTGATGTAGTCAGACATGTGCCTTAAGAAGGCTAGTTTAGCAGCTATGTGGAGAATTGATTGAACAGAAGAAATTGGCAGCAAGAAAGCCATTTAGGAAGATGTTTCAGTATCCCAGATCAGAGCTCATAGGAACCTGCACTAGGGTAGAGCTGTTTTGGGGATTGAGAAGGAAACAGGTGTGTGAGATATGTTGTGAAGGGTTATCCTCAGCATCTGACTATGTGGAATAAGGAATAGGATGATCCCAATCATTATCTGGGTGGCTAGGAGAATAATGGTTCCTTTAATGGTGTAGATAAAGAGTTATTTGGACATGTTGGATATGGGATGCTAATGAAACATCTAAGAGATGTCTAGGAAGCTGTTGCCAATATAGCCTTGAAATTCAAAAGACCTACTGGGAGTAGATATATGGCCTCTTCTTCCTCAGAGATTGGAGTGAAAGACAAAGATGGATGAAATTTTAAGCTCTTAAGGTGTGGTTGGGTCGACGAGGGAGTTCAGAACAGTCTGAATTTTTTCAGTAAAATAGGAAGCAAAGAGCTGTGTGCTCATTTGTTAAGGGTGGGTTTAGAAGTGTCATACTTGAATAGGACTAGGAGATAGTATAAAGTTTGGAACAGGGAACAGGGGAAAGAAGCAATCAAAGAATCTAAAGATTACTTTGAGGGGCCTGGTTGAAATTAAATAATTTGAATTTGTAGTAAATCCAGTTGGCATGGTTGTATGACTTCCATTGTTCAGCATCCTGCATGATATACAGGAATATGAGAAAAAGATTCAAAAAGGTTGAGCCTAATCAAAATTTTGAGTCCCAGAAAAGAGAAAGAGGTAAAGAGAGTGTTATTAAATTCTAATTAATCATTGATATTAGATACAGAAATTAAGGGAAGCAACCGATTGAGCACATCTAAAAGACATTTGTGATAGATGAGATGGCACCTGCCCCTTAGCAATATATTTCATAGTTCGACTCTGAGTTAAGAGCCTTTCCTAAGTGACTTTTTAACACTGTGGTTTGTTAACTCTCTTAGAAGCTCAATTGACTGGGGTAGTGGGATGTGCAGGGCGAGTGGGGAAAGCTGGGACAATTTTTGCCCTTTGCAATCCCCATCCTTAACCCAGTGTCTGGGACATAGTGAGAACTTCATAGATGCTTCTTGCCTATGTTCGTACATGAAAGTGTAACATAAGAGTCCTGACTTTCACAGAAGCCTGTCCAATGAGCATATGGGGCATATCCCTATGGAAAAATTAACATTATGAAACAGAGCCATCAGTGTCAAATAAAAGAGTATAGATAATAGTCCATTAATCTTTCTGGGCCTTGGTTTTTTCATTTGCAAATGCTTGCCATGCTTTCCTGATAATAGTTTTTGTTAGAATTACATTACAGTAACAAGTGTTTTGAAGCTTGTAAAATTCCATGGAAATGTAAGATTTCATTACTGTGGCCTTCTTTTTGGACAGTGTACACCTTATGGTCTTATCCTAATCTTCTGCCGGCCTTCACAACATGGCCTCCTGTGCTGGAGAAGCTGGTTGGGGGAGCAGGTAAGGAAGTATTGATTTATTCATTTGGTCTGTTTTTAAAACTCCACCAAAGAAGGAATAAGATGTTTAAAAGCAAGTGCATCAGGAGTCTAGATTTGTTCATGAGGATGATTAAAAAAACCTACAAATACATATCTGGGGTTTATAAAACAGATCATAATGCAGTAACAAAATCCATCTAGAAGTCCTGGCGCTTTGCCTTTCTTGTCATTCTCATTCCTAGTAATGATACATCTGATAATTTGTGTCCTCAAGGAGAGAATTCTAATGCTGTTTTTAATTTTTTTCACTTTTTAATGTCACTCTTGATTTTTTCAAACCAAGCATAAATCTTACCAAAGACGTAGCATTAAATTGGTAATATTTATGAAGTCTCTTTTCCTTAGCTTCAATAACCTCAGGTTCAGGAGCCAAGATATCCTTCCTCGAACAAAAATATCGGTCTCCCCAAGCTGTGTGGCAGGGACTGGGAGGGAGTATCTCTTTTTTCCTCTCACTTAGGTAATGAGATAATGTCAAGTGGAAAGCTTTGGATAGAAATGTTTTCTCTGTTTTTGTATTGTAGATTTGATGCTGCCGGGGCTCACGGTGCCACCTGGTGGTCTGCCTCAGGTACAGCAGGGTGACCTCTGTGCCATCACCTTGGTTGGGAACAGGTACTGTACTAACCATTGTCATCTTTTGGGGAATAAAGAGAGACAAGAAGGGAGAATCAGAGGAACAGACAACTTTATGAGAGGGAAGGGAAGGACATAAAAACTTGTGAGGTAAATAGGTGCAGAAATGAGAAGGTAGTTTAAATCAGTTTAATTGAGTCCTCCCTGGGATCAGAGAGAGTTGTTCATTTAAGTGGCTCTAATGTATGTCTCAGCTGGTGTATGTTGAGAGAGAGAGAGAGAGAGAGAGAGAATGAAAGAGAGAATGAATACGAGTATATGTGTGTTGTGGGGAAGGGGGAAAAGAGGAAAGAAAGAGCTTAAGGAAGAATTTAATTTCAGATCTTAATGGTTCTCCATCTAACCTGCTGACATTGGAGCCTCCTAAAATCAAAAACTGTACTTAGAGTAGCCTTGGAAATATTTGCTTTTCTGTTTGCCCAGAGATGATTTTGGGTGAATAGGAAAGAATGTGGTTTCATTCATATTTTCCCTTTTATTACAGTCAAGGTGAAGGATGACTAGAAAAATAAGGGTGACATAGTCAATTTAGCTTTTGGGAAATTTGCTAATAAAATTACATTGTATCAAGTTATAACTCAGTTGTGTTCTGAACCTGATGGGGATCACTGTTTTTTAGAACTTAAGTAGCTGGATGTTTTGTTCTGGATTTTGTACAGTAGGAACTACAACACATAGGCTGGATGGAACCTTTAATTCGTGTTGAAACTTTTTCAGAGGTCAATTACTGGAAGCATTGGCTTTTAACTTTCTTCACAGGACTTATGTAGCCCTTTTACTTCTTTCTTTCCTATTCTCTTTTCCATTTCCCCTCCCTGCCCACCCAGCTAGTGGCCATTCATAAGGTCACTGTCATCAACTCTTAATTACTTGTGCCAATGAAAGGAAGCAGAGGGAAAAGGGAAGGGGGAAGCACAATAATCCAACATGGTAAACTCTACATTTTTATATTTGAATTTTGTAAGATGTAGTTGAATAGACATGCTTGTATCAGTTTAGGAATTTACAGTCTTTCACAATAGCTAGGCTATCCTATAAAGATCCAATATAAAGAAATGAAAAAGCTTTAGAGCTTCTCCATTTAACTCTCACATAACAGATTTTTTCCCCCCTGCTTCCTCCTTTATTTTAGGAGATGAGTAGTAACACCTTTGAGACTAGTTCATAGTATTGGTATAAAGTTTTCATGATTTTCTGACTCATTCTTTCCTTCTAAGTGTGAAAAATAATTATTTTTTTTGTTTTGTTTAAAAGGGAAACACCAATATTCTTGCTTTTTCGCTTTTGTTGTGTAAAATGATGATGATAATAAAAGAGTTAACATTTATGTAGCAATTATTATATGCCAGGCACTGTGGTAATCAATTTACAAATATCCCATTTGATTCTTTTTTTTTTTTTTTTTTTTAAACTAAAACTTTTTATTTGCAAAACATATGTATGGGTAATTCTTCAACATTGACCCTTACAAAGCTTTCTGTTACAAATTTTTCCCTCCTACTCCCCACCCCTCCCCTAGATGTCAGGATATCCACTACATGTTAATCATGTTAAAATACTTGACAAATTGAATATATGTATACATATTTCCACACTTATCATTGTTATGCAAGAAAAATCTTATCTACAAGAAAAAAAATCAAATAAAGGAAACACAATGCAAGCAAACATCAATAGAGAGCATGAAAATGTTTTGTTGTGGTCCACATATATCCCTCTCTGGGTGTATATGGCTTTCTTCAGTGAACAATTGGAACTGGTTTGAAGCATTTCATTGTTGAAGAGAGTGATGTCCATTAGAACTGATCCTCATATAGTCTTGTTGTTGCCATGTATAATGATCTCCTGGTTCTGCTGATTTCTCTCAGCATCAGTTCATGCAAGTCTCTCCAGGCCTCTCTGAAATCATCCTGCTGGTCGTTTCTTATAAAACAATAATATTCCATAACATTCATATACCACAATTTATTCAGCCACTCTCCAATTGATGGGCATCCATTCAGTTTCCAGTTTCTAGCCACTACAAAAAGGGCTGCCACAAACATTCTTGCACATGTGGGGCTCTTTCCTTCCTTTAAGATCTCTTTGGGATATAGGCCCAATAGAAACACTGCTGGGTCATAGGGTATACACAGCCCAATAACTTATTGAGCATAGTTCCAAATTGCTCTCCAGAATCTGTTCACAGTTCCACCAACAATGTATCAGTGTCCCATTTTTCCCACATCCCCACCAACATTTGTCATCTTTTCCTTTCATCTTAGCCAATCTGACAAGTGTGTAGTGTATCTCAGAGTTGCCTTAATTTACATTTCTCTGATCAATAGTGATTTGGAGCACCTTTTCATGGGACTAGAAATAGTTTTAGTGTCATCATCTGAAAATTGTCTGTTCATATCCCTTGACCATTTATCTATTGGAGAATGGCTTGAATTCTTATAAATATGAGATAATTCTCTATATATTTTAGAAATGAGGCCTTTATCAGAACCCTTAAATGTAAAGATGATTTCCCAATTTATTGCTTCCCTCCTAATCTTGACTGCATTAGTTTTGTTTGTACAAAAACTTTTTAACTTAATATAGTCAAAATTATCCATCTGGTGTTCAATTAAGAGTTCCAGATCTTCTTTGGACATAAATTTATTCTGTCTCCACAGGTCTGAGAGGTAAACTATACTACCTCTCTAATACTTCCTCCAATTTGCTCACAATATCACTCTTTATATCTAGATCATGAACCCATTTAGATCTTATCTTGGTATGTGGTGTTAGATGTGGGTCAAGCCCTAATTTCTTCCACACTAGTTTCCAATTTTCCCAGCAGTTTTTATCAAATAGTGAGTACTTATCCCAGAAGCATCCCATTTGATTCTTACAACAACCCTGGGAAAAGTTGTTCTTACCCTCACTTTGTAACTGAGGAACCTGTGGCAAACAGGGTTCAGTGACTTGCCTGTGCTTACAGAGCTGCTAAGTATCTGAGGTCAGACTAAGGCTAAATTTAGATAATAATGATATCAACAGAGATGTCATTTAATCATAGAGGGTGAAATACTATTGGAAACAAAAGTTCTTATGAAAAAGCCACCTGAAGGTAGTTGAAAAATTTAGTTTCCTTATGAGCAGAGATGTACTTCTGTTGCCATGGAGGGGAGAAGGGGGTATGATTTAATGTTTTCTGTCCTTGAGAGGATCTGTCCTCTTCTGATACTGTTTTATCTTTCCTTAGGGCTCCTGTTGCAATTGGAGTGGCCATCATGTCTACAGCTGAGATGCTGGCCTCTGGACTAAAGGGGAGAGGCTTTACAGTGCTCCATACCTACCTTGACCACTTGTGGTAAGTATAGTGTCTCTCCAGTTCCTTACTGATGTGAGCTGGAATAGAGAAAGCCAAAGACTACCAAGAAATGTGAGCTATGATCTTGTCTTTATCATTGGCTTCCCTGGGCCTCAGTATTCTCATCTGTATAAAAGATGGAGATGGGATGTAATACTTAAGGTCCTCTTCACCCCGAGAAATGTTTCTGTCCCTTCCCGTGTCATAAAGATGACAGACTCATGAGAGAAAGCTAAATTTCTTTGTAAAAAGGCATTGCTCTAACTGAACATGATATATTAGTTTTAAGGCCTAGAACAGAAACTGTCAGCTGAGAACATGATAGCATTCACTGGAGAAGGGTAGTTTCTTGGTGACATGAAAGTGTCAAGGAATCCAGACTTGTTCCCAAGGTAAAATAGCAATATAGACCCCTGTCTTGTCATTGTCATAACAGATATATTTTGAATTCCTCAGTTTTATCATTTTATTTCACTTCTTTTTTCTAGATAGTTTGTGGATCTTTGCTTAATTGGATGGACATAGCAATAAGCTTCCTGGCAGTATTTTTCTCAAATAAAAAGCAACTAGTGTATTTTTCTCTTATATCTTTATCCCAGTGAGCTACCCAGGAGTGGAATGGGTGACCTCTGTAAGTTGTAGACTTCTCATCACTGAAAGATTTCAGGTGGCAGCTGGATAAACAATTGTCAGGAGTATTTTTGTTTAGATGCAGCTTGGATTAGGTGACCTCCAGAGTTTCTTTTAGCATGAAAGTTCTGTAACTCACAATGCATTTTCTGGCTATTATATTTATTTATTTTTACTGCTGCTTTTTGTTTTTCTATCCTAGTCATTTCCCCTGTGAGCAGTCTGTCCATTGCTCACATCTTAGCTCCATTGGAATTGAGCCCTACCTTGTCACAGAAAAAAAAACAAAAAAAAACCAGTTAAGAAAACAAAAAACAGTTCAGTGACCATAACTGACTGTGAATATGACATTCTGTTCACATGGTCCCCCACCTTACTGTACATTTTCTAAAATAGCCTTAGTTTGGCACTCTGAGTTCACCGATTTGGGGGCTAATTGCAGATGTTAATTAGGATCATTCTTTGATTGGTCAATATAATCTGTAGCAGCCATTGTGGTGTAACTTCAGAATAGAAATTCTTTTAGATCATCCATCACTGACTGTTCTCTTTTGATCTGTTTGCAACTATGTTTGGTGTGGTGCTCGTTCAGCATGGCCCCAGCACACCTTTTAGACTTCTTGTCTGGGGCTCCCATGGCCACCAACTCTGCTCAGCTTTAGCTTCCTAGTCTTGGGGACAATGATGAGAATGAGCAGATTTCTTTTCCACCCCTAGATTTAACCATGGAATTATTTGTGGATATTTTGGTCTGTTCTCATGTGTGTTCCCAAATCTTTGTGCTGTGAAAATGTAATCAGTTTTCCTAGCTATTTTAATGGACTGCAGCCAGACTTGCTGTATCAGTAAATTCTCCCATTGACATGATGTTGGCTTTCTTCTTCTACTTTTGATAGCTAACGTTTCATGACTTACACATGAACCATCAGGCTTGTCATGGCATGATCACAGTTAGTTCTGAAAACATACAAAGTAACCTCAACTTTTGACTGCATGGTAAAAGGAAAATTCCTTAGCAAAAAAGATGCTGCTTTTTCTTTTTGGGTTACCTGTCTTCAGAGTGTTCTGAAACCTTCAGGGACAAGCTTTCATTGGCAGTTTGGCCATAAATCCTGATATTACATGGAGAATCCCAGAGTGTTAATAGGCTCTTAGTGTTAATTTCATTCAACTTCTTTATTTCATAGAGGAGAAACTGAGGTCCAAAAATATGAGTGACAGTCTCATAGCTAAGGCATGACAGAGATGGGACCAATCCTATGGCTTTCTCTTCCCCCTACTCCCCATAGCTGATGTTTCTTGATTCACATCAGGTAATTTGGAAAAGAATATAGCATATGGTATTAGATTTTCTTGATGTGTTGATCTGTTTTCCTGAATTTTTATTTCCCTTTTCTTTAAAAAAAAAAAAAAAAATCTTTGTTCCAAGTGATGGCTGTCTGAGGTTGGGGGGGGAGGCAAAGGGCATTCCAGGGGCAAATCTAGGCAAATGTGAAAACCACAAACAAAAATCAATAAATTTTTTAAAGATATGGATACTTTATGGATAATTGTACTGCAAACTGACAATCTTATTTGGTGTATTGAGATATATCTTTAATACTATTTTTTGAGTTTTTATTTCTACTTTAAATTTTGGCCTTTTTTTGACTGCTTTGGGTTTAACCATTTTCATCTATGAGAAACCTATGCATGTTATTATCATCCATTTGGGTTAAGGACAAGGCAAGAATTATTTTTTCATTTTAGAGAAGACAGATTTAAGCTATAGATGTGTTGTAACTAAGAATTAGAGATAGAGTTAGGATGAAAGTCTAGTCCCTCTGCCTTCCTGTCTGCTTTTTGCCATCAGCTTCCTTCTCTCTTAGCTCCTGACATTCCCTGAATTGCCCTCTCATTCTCTCTAGCCAGTATCAAAGCTCTGCTCTGAACTTCTCACGTGACTTTCTTCCAGGCAATTTGGGGACAAATCATCTCCACCCTCCATTGCCCCACTAGACCAGGATCCTTCCAAGTGTGTGGGGAACCCCAAAGAGGAGGGGCCAGTTCAGGTAGATTCTATTCTTCAGGACAACCTGGAACACCTCACCCTGCAAGGAGACGAGGAGAGCGGTGTGGCTCACCCAACGACCTCATCAGAGGCTGCTGAGGAGCTGGGGGAAACAGGGATGGACCAGGACCCAACTGATACCAAGACTTTGCAAGGTACTTTCTGCCTGAGGAGAAGTTACGTGGGATTTCCTTCCTTCTATTTCTGTAACTGCTCTTCTCTGGTCTGCTTTTTATATGTATAGGGAAAGAATGCTCCTCATTTTGAGGTGGGAATAAGCTCAGTCTCTATAGTTCTGACTCCTCATGTTCTGGATGTTTTTTCCAGCTTCATCCACCTTTCCCTGGCCTCCTGCCCACCCATTTAGATCAGTGGAGACCGAAGTTGAACAACTGTTGTCCTCACAGTTTGGAGAGATAGATTATAGTTTAGAGTCATGATGATGTTTTGCATTCATTTACTTTTCTTTCAAAAGGGATCGTTTCTCAGAGAACTGTGGACACTTCATTGTCTGGATTCCCTTCACAGGCCTTGGGGGAAGCCTTTTGTCCACCCCCTGGTTTCCTCTAGTAGAACCCTTGGTGACAGACACCATATGCTTTTGTTTTTTTCTCCCAGAGCAAATGGATGAGCTGCTGTTGAGATGTTTCTTCCATGCGCTGAAGTGCCGGGTCACAAAGGCTGACCTCCCTTTACTCACCAGCACTTTCCTGGGTAGCCACATGTTTTCCTGCTGGTATGGAGAGGATCAGACTGGGATGGAAGACCAAAGGGTTGGGCTGTTACCGTTGCTTATCTGACATCTCTTGCTCTGATTGGAGAAAGAGGGTGGGGAAATGTTAGGAAAAGGTATAGAGTGGGTAGTCCATTGACCTGGACAGTTAACTGGATTCCAAGTCCTAACAAGTTACTTTTCCCTGTCAGAGCAAATGAAGAAATTATATAGAAAACTCAAGCTGAAGTTTTCCCTGAGTTAATGTCATATGTGAATACTAAGCTCTTACAACTACTTTTTCCTTCAGGTAGGGGATAGTTCCCCAAATTAACAGAGGAGAAAATCCTATGCAGAAAATCTGCTCTCACTAGACTTTGAAGGAAGAGTTGTGCTACTTTTTTAAATCTCCTATGGAGCCTTGCACATAGTAGGGACAATGTATTTATTAAATTGAAATATAGCCATCATTAACCTTTTCTTCAGGAGCTTCTATTTTCAAGGGCTTTTTCTTTTACTTTCACAACTAAAAGTGATGCCCTCCAGAGAGCTTTGATAGGCTGCTCAGGAAGAAAGAAGTCAAATAAGTGTCCCAAAGTCTGTAACTGCAGTGAGCCCTTTACAAAAATCTGACAAGTCATTTAATTTTGAGGCCAAAGCCCTCAAAAAAATTAGGAGTCTCGCCTTGGTTTTTAATGAGTTCTTGTGTATTTGCTTTTATTATTTGTAGGTCTCCTTAAGGTTTCTCATTTAAATGCCAGGACTTGGGGGTGTATGTTGAAGACTTAAGAGATTTGAACCAGAATTCCTCTGGATTAGGGATAGTGGCAAGGGTCAGGTTTTTGGTCTAGTAGCAATCCATAGCAAAAGCCTAAGTAACAAGGGCCCCAGGACTGGAAAGCTTGGAGAGCATCCTCAGGTTCTCGGAAGCTCTTTGAAACTATTTCACTTTGTCTCCTTTCCCACCTTTCCTAAGAATGGGTTGGAGAACAGGGAAGAAAAGTCCCTACACCCAGCATCGTTACTCCGTGCTCAAGCCTCCATCACTATTGCTTTTTCTTCTTAACATGCATTTCTGCTGTCTCTAGCCCTGAAGGCCAACAGTTGGACATAAAGAAGTCAAGCTATAAAAAGGCAAGTAAAGCTCTTGGCCCTGCTGTCAGTGGGAGGGGGACAAGGGACCAATGGTCCAGTGGCCCAGCCATCCCTGGCCAGCCTTGAAACTGTTTTTCCCAGGCATGAGGAAATTCTGGGCCGGCAGGGAGGGATAGATGCTTTTCTTGTTTCATTTACCTCTCATAAGGGTTCTGTAAGGCTCAACCTGTACCGAGTCTTCTCCTTCCTCATCCTAGTCACTACCACATAGGCGCCACTTCTAGGAAGGAGCCTTGCAGTTCCCAGTTTAAAAGCGGTAGGGACTATGTCTCATACATCTTGGTTCCACTCCCCACCCCTCACCCCCCACTTAGCACAGTGCTTTGCATATAGTAAGCCCTCAGTAGATGTTTGTTGAATGAAGGAAGGAAGGTCTTGGGTTTTCCCCATGGCCCTGGCTACTAACCTTCTCTCCCTCAGCTCTCCAAATTTCTGCACCACATGGTGAAGGAACAGATTGTGCAGGTGAAGGAGTTGAACAAAGGTGTTGAGAGCATTGTGGCTGTGAACTGGAAACACCCCAGGTGAGAGTTGAGGGCCCATTGGTCCCAGGAAGGTCTCAGTCTGCCTGGGATGGGAATGTGTAAACACCAGTGTAGTATACTTTTTCTTACTTTTTTCTTCTGATGGGTTTCAGCATTACATCTTTTGTTGTGCCTGAGTCCTCCCCAGCTGCCCAGAGTGTTCAAGAGGATACCAAGGAAAAGCCTTATCACCCACCGGATATCAAATCCCTTTATTGCATCCCAGCCAATATGACTTCTCTCTTCCAGGCGTCTGGCCACAAGTGAGTTGTATAGATCATCTGCAAACCAGTTCTGTCTGCTTGATGTTCCCTCTTGTCTGTCTAACCCAAGTTGCCTCTCAGGTCACTCAGATCTCTGTTGTGCCCAGCACATTCATCCCTTCCCTTGACTTTCTGTTATCCAAGCCTAGCTCTAAGCCTCTCTCCCCCTGCAAGTTTTACTGAGTCTAATGGAAACGGGGAATATGAAAAAGTAGGATCCTTCCTGTTCAACCCATAGTCGATTAGCATGTTCCCTTTCAGCCTCATCAGGAAGGAAATAGAGTAAGAGAGAGGAGAAGAGAATCCTATCAGAAAGAAGACTTTGGCTCGTTTTATGTGGCTCCTGTTACAGTTGAGTCCACCTCCTTGTAATCCCTTTTTCTCCCAGGAAGGGGAGTACCCTCTCAGGCAATGAAGTCCGTGAGATCATTATTGACTATGCAAAGAAAAACAACTTGGTTGATGCAAACAACAAAAAGTAAGTAAAAAAGCACATGGAAGTTTTTTGCCCTAAAAACCAGACTGTGTGTGTGTGTGTGTGTGTGTGTGTGTGTGTGTGTGTGTGTTCTCATAGATGAGTTAGAGAATGCCAAAATTGGAATAGCCCACTCAAGCAAGGGTAGTCTTTGGGGAGAGTTCGGATGACCACTTGTATGTCCATGTATCCTCCTGAGATTCTTCCAATTGAGAGTCTAGAAGGCTGACCCCAGAGAAGTGACATAGAGAAAGTTGTCCTACCTGCCTCCCCAGGTTGTTGTTGGGAGAAAATGTAAGGCACTGAGTATGAGTAACTGTCATTTATCAGTCACCCAACTAATTGGTGGCAGAGTAAGCCTAGAACTCTCAGTGCTCAGATCTTTGTACTCAAACATGATCTGTGTTCTACTTCCAGGGACTCCGACATGACTTCTTACCTTTTTGATATTGCTTGATGAATGATCTTATTCTCAAATCAATTGTGACAGTTTTAGGGGGTGTCCCTTAGTTAAGAAAGGACACATCTAAATATCACCTTTCCCCTTCCTTTTAGTCTTGTGAACCTCGATCCCATCTTGTGTGACTGCATCTTGGAAAAAGATGAACAATACACAATATTGATGCTTCCATGGGATAAACTCATTGAAAGGTAATAGAAGTTTACATAATGTCAACTATAAAATGGGAATAATAATAGTATCTATCTCACAGAGTGGATGTAAAGATACCTATTCATTCTCTATAGTTCTGTCGTTGGGATAGCATTTTCCATTCCAAGTCTATTGGAATTGTCTTGAATCACCACATTGTTAAGAAGACTCAAGTTAATCACAGTTGATCATCACATAATCTTGTTAATGTGTAGTGTTCTCTTGGTTCTGCTAGTCTTTCCAGGCTTTTCTGAAATTAGCCTGTTCATCATTTCTTATAGAAAAATAATATCCCATCATATTCATATGTCATAACTTATTCAGCCATTCCCTAGTTGATGGGCATCCACTCAATTTCCAATTCCTTGCCACTACAAAAAGGGCTGTTTCAAACACATAAGTAACTGCATGATTTGAAGGATCAAATATAGAACTGCATGGAACATTAGAATTCATTAAGTCCAACTTTATTTTACATAAGAATAAATTGAAATCAAGAGAGTGACTTGCCCAACATTACATAGGTGATAAATAGCAGAGCCTAATGTAGTATAATAAGTTGGACTTTCCAGAATGTATAGAAATTCCATTGAAGAACTGGAGGCAAGGAAATTCTAGGCATAGGAACAGTGGGGACAAAAGCATGAATTTATGCATCCCCCGGGACAGGTTTAGGAGGCAGGATACAGAGCATAGAATGTATAAAAAGGAGTCTGTGAGAGAAAATTGAAGAGGGGGGGTATGACACTTGAATATGTAGGACCTTGACTTCCCAGCCCAGGAGGTTAGACAACAAATAATTGGGCATAAAGAAATCATGACATGCAAATTTATATTTAAAAAAAGATAAGATCCATTCCCCAATTGATAAGTGGTCAAAAGATATGAATTATGCCCAAGGGACTATAAAATCATGCATATCCTTTGACCTAACTTATTACTACTAAGCATGAATCTCAAAAGAGATTTTTTAAAAAGAAAAGTTATAGTAGTTTTCAGGGTAAAGAATTGGAAATTGAGGGAATACCCATCAATTGGGAAATGGCTGAATAGTTTGTGGTATATGGTTATAATGGGTTATTATTGTTCTTTGGGAAATGTTGAATAGGATGCTCTCAGAAAAACCTGAAAAGTCTTCCATGAACTCAAGCAAAGTGAAATGTATTGTGTACAAAGTAATAACAATGCTGTGGGATGATCAGCTGTGAATGATTTTGCTATAATCAGCAATACAATAATCCAGGACTACTCTAAAGCATTTATGATTAAGAAAATGCTGCTCATACTCAGAGAAAGTACTGATTGTGTCAATGCAGATTGAAACATACTCTTTTTATTTTTACTTTTTTTTCCTTCAAGGTTTTTTGAGAGATCTGAATTTTCTTTCATATAACTTATGAAAATGTTTTGCATAACTTCACATGTACCTTCTTAAAAGGGGTGGAAGTGGGGAAGGAGAGAGAATCTGGAACTCAAAGTTTTAAAAACATGTAGAAGGTTTTTTTTTTACATGTAACTGGGGATGATAAAAATATTAAATATTAGAAAGAAAATCATGACATTATGAGACCCAGAAGTGATTCTGGCATTGTTACAAAAGGTAGGTGGGAAATAGAGTTGAGGCAGGGAGACCTACTGGGAAGCCATTGAAATAGTCTAATGGGTGCTAAGTGGTATGTATAGTCTTCCATAATGGTGACAGTTGATAACAACTGAAACAAACACTAAAGAGATAGAAGCAATAGGTGGTAAACTGTGGACCTACACACATATATATGGAAATCATAATGAGGAATAGATCTAAGGAAAACACAATAAGTGCTATATAGGGTTGAATTTAAGGTGTCTGTGAGATCTGCAGGTAGAGGTGCTACATCAGCAGTTGGAAGTGGAGCTTAGAAAATATATCAAAAGTAGAAAGATACATTTGGGAGCTAACTTTCTAGAGATGATATTTGAGATCTCAGAGGTGGTTGTGGTTGACAAAGAGAAGGTTGATATTCTTCACAGATAAGGAGCTTGAGAGGAATTCGTAGGAGCTGGAGGAAAAAAGGCCAAAGTCTCTTACTGCCTCTGGGGCCATCTCCCATTGTCCTGATCTGTATCTGGCCCCTGGATCCAGATGGCTCTGGAAGAGAAATGAGGCAGGTGACCTTCTCTCACTTATAGTCAACACAATTGCATGTTCTCGCATCTCTTTCCTGATATCATGGTCCTCTTAGAGAGTGAAGGACAAACCACAACAGGAAGACAGCCGGGAGACTCCAGTGCCTTTGAAGCTAAGAAAGAAAGAACTATCTTCAGGAGGAGTTACTGGTCACGAGGGTTAGAAGATCCAAATATGATAGTGAGATTGAAGATGGACAAAAGGGTTTGGTGAGGAGGTTATTGGTGACCTTGAAGTTTCTTGCACCCCATCCTCCCCCCTGCAGTAGCACATTGAGTTGTTGACTTTTTAAAGAGTGTTCATCTTTAGGGCATTTCTAGTTTGAAACACCCTTGAGGAAGGAAGAACCAGAGAAAGATTAACAGGAATAATGATTAATGGATTAGAAGACAAGACTAGTGAGGCAGAAAGGCACAGAAGAAATAGAACTGAGAAGCAGCTTTCCTAAAACTATTTGAAGGCAGCTTCTCCCTGCTCATTGTCCACAGGATGATCTAACTAGATTTCCAGGGCACTAGATCACTGAGAACAGATCAAGGATTCCAGGCCATTACTGTTCACTCTTGTAACGAAAGTAGAACTTCTCCATTTTTTTCTTTTTCTATCTAGCAGGGGTCGGTACCCTGACTTGGACACTGAAGGGAATAGAATGGCTTGGAAGTGCCTGTGGGGCTCCCTAGCTGTAGGACTCCCCCTTTTGTTGACCTCTCTATTTCAGGTGCCTGGAGAGATTGAAACCTGCCTATCAAGTGACCTTTTATGGCCAAGAGCCTATTGTGAAGAAAGGAAGAATCTGTCCAATTGAAATCACCTTAGCACATAGAGCAAATAATAAAAAGGTAAAAAAAAGAAGAAATTCCATGGAGTCTCAAACTTGGTGGGGCCATATAGTTCTCCATTTTCCTGAGAAGGAATCCTTTCTATAACATTCCTGACTGGTAGTCATCCAACTTTTATGTGAATACCACCATTGATGATTACTTACCCAGGCTGCCTATTCCCACATTCAGCTATTTTAATTATTATACAAATTCTACATCGGCCCCTCTCCAACTTCAATTTTAGGGGCAGGCAGAACAAGTCTAGTCCCTCTAACATATGACAGTCCTTCAGATCCTTGAAGATAACAATCATCTTGTCCCTATCTTAGTCATCTTATTGTTCTTTATAGAGGATTTTGGGGAGGACACAGGTAAGAATCATACTGAATTAGACAGTGTAGGACAGTTGGTGTCTGTACTGGCAAAGAGAGGAGTCCTTCTTTGTGATCTGAGATTGTCTCTCTAGTTAAAGATCTAATTCTCAGGAAGGTTTTCCTTAAATAACTAAAATCTGCCTGAGTAACCTCAGAGCAAGCTCAGCACACTTTCCTTCTTGTAAACCAGTCATTAGATTCATCAAGGTAGTTTCAGTTTCTCTGCTTAGGGACCATAGCCCTTAAGGTCATTGCCTGCCATTTATGCTCCTATGATGGCTCAGGTGCTATACTGAAGGAAACATACCACCACCACTCTCCATGAGCAAACAGATTATAGATGCTTGGCTTGAAAGGTTAATTAAAAATAAATACGAACTAAAAAACCATACTTGGAGCCATGTTGGCAGATTGTAAGCTCCAATGTGTGTTTTTTCACACTCTCTTAGGTCCTACTTAATTGATACCCTGGCCCCTTGGTAACCCTAAAATTTTGGCTAAACTATCTTGTTTGGGGGGTGGTGTATATGTGTGTCTTCTGAATGCAGAAATACTTTTCCTTCTTTTCTCATTATGTATGAGACATCCTATTTTCATAACCATGGTGGATCTTTGAAAATGCTTTTGCTCAACCCATTCTGATGAGGGACACACCCTTATCTGTAAAGCAAGAAAACAATGAAAGTGTGTGGGGAG
>JAJPUD010016114.1:0-11535 GCA_023553655.1 Myrmecobius fasciatus | reverse complement strand
TTTCTTGTTTTGGAGGCAGTTGTAAGATAGACAAAATCCTCCTCCCCAACGTAGGAAGGAGAGTGGAGCAGAGTCAATTCAGGAGAAAGAGTGAGTCTGTGTGCGAGTGTGCACATGTGCATGTTCTGCTTTCTGTTCTCATCTGTCCTGGCTTTTTCATCTACAGGTGACCTTAATCCGGAACCTGGAGGTTTTTGGTCTTGACCCGCATGCTGTGGCTTCCATTCTCCAGCAACGGGGTCAGGCCAGTGCCACCATCACCCCTGTCCCTGGGAGTAAAGATGCTATTCAGGTCCAAATCCAAGGGAATCAGATCAATCATCTAAGTCGGCTCTTGCTTGGTGAGCATCTTTCCCTTAGCTAGGTTTTAAGTTGTCTGAGAGTGTGAGGCAGTGTCAGTCAGTCATCTAGGGCTAAGTACCTGTTATAGTAAACCCCAGGTTCAGAGGCTATGAGAGAAGGGGAGGGGGGAATAAAAGATAACCCTCAGGGAGTTACAGTCTATTTGGAATGACTGAACAGACATGAAAATGACTTTTTAAAAAAAGCTTGGAAAGTGTTTTCCTCCAGGACCATTTGCTATAGTACAAATTGAGTTCTAAAGTATTGAGGGCTTGCTGTAGACAAGGGAGCTGTCAATCATGGGTAGCTTCCTAGACAGAGAGTGAGGATATGGCACAGAACAGAGCATGCTAAGTCTTGGTACCTGAATATGCAAACAAGGAACACCCTGCAGAGCTGTAGCTGAGCAGGATCAGAGATGGGTTTGGGTAAGGAACCATTGAGCATTTAGATGCTAAAGTGGGGGTGGGGAAGGAGGAAGAGGGAAGTAGGGAAGAGGGGATGAGTGGCAGAGGGCCTTGAATGTTGCTAGGCTGAGAAATTTGTCTGCCTTTTTTATATTGTAGAAGAATATAACATCCCTCGAAAATATATCAATGGTTTGGAAAAGGCTCCTAAAGCTGGCAAGAAGAAGTGATAATTCTAGTGTCAAATTGCACATTTCTTGGAAATCTAAATCTCTGAGCTGGTAATTTATGTGACTTTTAAATTTTTGAGAGGATGAAATGTAATTCTTTACCAAAATAAATTTTTATTCTCAAGCTCCTTATTCCTCCATATATATTTTTAAAAACTCTTATTTTTATCACTATCTTTTGTTTTTACATCACCCTCATTTCCAAACATATCACTCCCCTCTCCTATAACCAGTGATTCATCCCATAGAGGGGATAAATACTGGACCTGTGATTTCATGGCAAAGGGAACTCCCAGGTAAGGAAACTTCCCTGAGCCCCATCTTCATAATCCTTCCAAAGAAAATAAACAAATATTGCTGAACTTTAATAAAGTATATTTTAAATTCACAGAAGAAAAGAGGCTGGAGTGAGGCAGCATTCATCTCTCTTCTCCTCTGTCCTACTCCAGGGCAGGCTGCCCCTGCTTAAGCCTAGGAAGGATGAATCCTGCCACTTGTGAAAGTTCTCCATCGAAGGTTTGACAGGCTGCCTATCTGCTGAAAGACTCCTGGGTGTTTAAAATGTCTGTAGTAGAAGGGACAAGACTCATTTTTCTGCCTTCGTAAATTGCAGCAGAAAGACTTAGGGGGACGGTGAAGACAACATGGGCTCTGTCCAGTGAGCTTGTTTGTGGCCACAATTCTATATCTGCCCAGTCACTAACAGCATTTGGTTCTAACAGTTTGGCTCCACTGGATAATAGTATATAGTGGATGCTTACTTGAGTTCCTTGTCTATGCAATTATATCTATCCCTCACTGGGTGTTATTTGCACTTCTGGTTATACCCTATTGATGCATTATGGTGCTTTTCTGGGACTGTGCATGATCCTAGTACTTTTCTGCGTTACCTGGCCGTGTGACCTTGTTCCACCTCTCAGAAATTCTGGGGCCATTGAATCCAGTCTGTGCATGAGGAAGACTCTCCTTTGAAGACCTGCATCTCCATTCCATGTTGGGATGGCCCTAATTGGCAGGAGCTCTTTCCTGACATCAAACCTCAGTCAAACTTGGGAGAGATTCTCTCAGGTCTTCCAGTTGTGTGATGAGAGTTACAGATATGTTGGTGCCTCTGGGTCCTCCGCCATCTTATCCCAGACAAACACCTAACCTGTTCACTTGGGAGCTTGAAGAGAGGCAGGGCATAGAAGGGTCAAAATGAATGGATGAAAACTCCTGTTCTGCGTTCCAGGAGCAAGGTGGATTCCCAGCACCTCCTTTCACTCGTGAATTTTCTACACAGTCTTCATGCCAGTTCTTTATTACTCAAAGATCAGGAAGATGACATTAAGCACAATTAGCACAAGATTTGGGATGGAAAGAACCTTCCCTCCACAGTTATTGAGTCCAACCGATAACAAAACATTGGGACATCTGAAGCTTGTTGAAGATGGATCGCCCCCTATACAATAGGGGTAAGGTACTGATCCTCCCCAGGAGGATAATGTTGCTGACTCATTTTCAGGGCCTATGGTATGATGGTGTGTTAAGGCTATGAACCCCTAATTTTGAACTCATTAATGAGCACCTTGCCTTATTGAACTAAATTTAGGCTGAAGATCAGGAGATTCCTGCCAATTCTATAATGCTTTTAAGGTTTGCCAAGAGATTTCATGCACATCTTATTTCAATCTCTTATATGATACCCTATGAGGTAAGTGCTTCAAGTGGTACTATGCAGATGGGGAAACTGAGACTCAGGTCAAGTGACTTACAGTACGGAGTCAGAGGCAGGATTTCCACCACTACTTTTCTATCTAACATCATCTCCCTGTCTCTGTTGTTCAGTAATCCTCTAGAACAGGGCTGGAGAACCTTTTTTTCTGCCAAGGACCATTTGGATATTTATAACATCATTCCCAGGTCATACAGAATTATCAACTTTAAAACTTGAGCAGTAGATTTCAGTTCATCACTCCCCAAATTAAAGGTTTTAGACTTGGAAATGATATAGGCATGGCATTTTATGTAATCAGCACTCAAGAATAGGACATAATACATTCTAATGAATGTATCTTTATTACTAAACTTGTAAAAGACTCATTGTTTAAGTGAAGACAGAAGGCAGCAAGGATAGGTCCTTACTATGTGCAGCCCCTGCCTCCAAGCTGAGCTAATTTTAAGCCTCTTAAGATAGTGGTTGCTCTAAGATCTTTTCACTTTTCCTGACCTAATATTTAATCATATTTAGCTCTTTGAAGTCCTTACTCTTGTATAATTGAAAATCATTTCCTACTATACTTTAACCAATTTTTTTTTTCATTTTGCTAGGTGGAGTCAAATCAATAAATGTTTATTAAGCGCCTACTGTGTGCCAGGCACTGTACTAAGTAAGCACTGGGGATACAAAGAAAGATAAAAATAGTTGCTGCTTTCTAGAAATTCACCATGTATGGGGAAGAAAGCATGTCAACAACTCAGTACAAAAAAAAAGATAGGTTCAGGATAAATGGGAGGTAATTCCAGAGGAAAGGACTTAGAAAGCCTTCTTGCATACAGTGGAACTTTAGCTGAGACTTGAAGGAAGCCAGAAAACAGCAGTCAGCTGGAAGAAAACTCCAGGCTCAGGGGATGGCCCATGAAAATATTCAGACTTGAAAGAAACAAGAAGATCTTACTGGGTTGAAGAGCAATGTTTGAAATTATTAGGAAGTTGAAGATGATACACTATATACACACAGAGAGGCTAGGGTTGGACAAATACATTTGGGAATCATTTGTGTAGAGATGATTGTTAAATCCATGAAAACTGATGAGATCACCAAGTGACATAGTACTGGGGAGTAGGGGAACACACACTTTTTGAGAGAGTGTCCTGGATGAAGATGGAGCAAAGGCAACCGAGAAGAATAAGATAGGAAAACCAATAGTAGCTTCATGAAAACCTGAAAAGAGCTTTGAGGAGAAGGGTGATCAACAGAGTCAAAGGTAGCAGAAAGACCCAAGAAGGATTAGAATTGAGAAAGAAAACCATCATATTTGGCAATTAAGAGATTGCTGGTAATGGGAGAGAGCAGTTTGTTGAATGATTAAGTCTGAAGCTAAACAATGAAATGAGAGGAAAGGAAGGAAAGACATCAATTGTTGGTGGTCTTTTCAAATTTAGCTACAAAAGGGAAGTGTTGATAGAATGAAAACTACTGGCAGATAGACATGAGAGTCTCGTGGATGTTAAAGACATTGACAGTTTGTAGACATTAGAAAAGCAGTTAGTAATTAGGTAGAAACTAAAGATAAGTGAGAGTGGGAGGAGGAGGTGAAAAGGAGAATTAGTAGAGAAGCCAGGATGTGGTGGAGTCACTTGTGCACATAGAGGGGTTGGCCTTGCCAGAGAGAATGGCTACCTCTTGTGACACAGGTTCGGAGAGAGAGAGCAAGTAGAAGGCATCTGCAAATGGCCTGTTTTGTTTTTTTTTTTCTTTAGCAAAATATGAGGTAAGGTTCTCTTCTAAAAGGGTAAGAGTAGAGGGATCCATGGAAAGTTTGAGAAGGGATGAAAAAGTTCGTAAGATTGTGAATTGAAGGAGATTTAAACTATTGCTTTGCTGTGGCAAGATGATGTGATACATTTATGGTTGACCTCATCAGCAAAGCGTTGTTTTTCACTGGCTCTGTTCAGTATCCCAAGAATAAGAGAGAAGGCAGTAGAAGGAATAATCCTAGGCTCAGGCTTGGTGGGTAAGATTGTAGAATAAGAGCCAAGGGTATTGAGTGAGGAGGACAATATAGAGTTGAACTGGTTCTCCATGGGGTCATGATTAAGATGGGGAACAGTTCATCACACCACTCTTAACATACATTTACTCAACTAAAGTCTTCAAACTATTTGGTCAGTATTTTGTCCTGGAAGGAATTTTAAAATTAATGGTCTCTGATTCTACTTCCCCACCCAGAGAAAGGTGATGACTTTAGGACAAGGTAGAAAAGCCAAAGGAAACAACAGCACCAAATGCATCACTTTTGCAACAAGCTTTTTATTTTTATATCTCTCTCTATATATTTTTTACAACTCGGACATTTTTTTAAAAAATTCATACAATGCACATACATATACATACACACACACTAAGCAACACAACCCTTAGGAAGGCACTGCCAGCAGTCACATCCACCTCAGAAAGAAGGAATTCTTTTTTCATACTTTTTTTTTTTAAGCATTTTAGACCTCATCCCAGGTCCAAGATCTAGCTGTGCTTTCTTTAGAATCTGAATTATCCCATACTTTAATTTCATAAGTGCCACACTCTCTATAGCTATGTACTATATTTGTATCTCTCTTTCTCTCTATATATATATGTACATATACATATATATATTTATCTATGTAATAGTTTTCTTTATTCCCCTTTAAAATAAAATTGCCTTTCCCATTGGAAGGAGGTTTTCAGCAGCATTCATGGCAGTTGCAGCAAGAGCCATGCCTTATACCAAGGTTGTAGACATGCAGGATTAAGGGAAAACATTTTTTCCCCTTAATTTAAACCAGAGGGAGAGGAAGGTTGTTGCTGATTTTTTTTTAATGGGAGGGTGCAGTGTGAGAGATGAGATGTGGGGAGAAGGGGTATTTGTATTGGTTGCTACTGTTTTTACAGCTATGAAGACTGCATGTGGGGTATACATAGAAATACATGTATATATATAGTTTATATATAATGTATTTATGTATAATACACACCTGTATTCTTCAGAGGCAATGATGAAGATGTATGTTTAGTGGCTGAGATGAAGAGGAAGATAGACCTCTCTTTGAGGCCCTGGGGAAGCTAAGACATGAACTTATCTGTGGAGTAATGGGGATTTGGGAATTTGGAAATTGAGGACAAGGAAGAAAAGGGTTTCTCAAGGTCTGGGCCTAGAGTTCAGCCCTCAGTTAAAAATTAAAGTCCTTCTGTCCTTGCCCTGAAGTGTGTTTTTGTTGTTGTTTTCTTGCCCTAAGTCTGTGATTTCACTGGTAGAGGAAACTTCTACAGAACAAGGAGGATCAGCATCTGCTCTGCAGCTTTCACAAAGCCACTCTCTCACTCTCTCTCTCACCCAGCCAGATTTTTCTGACTCTGAAAGCAGCCCTTTGCACCAGTCCAATGAGGCAGTACGAGCCAGCACCTGGGAAACCAGGCGTCCCCTCCTTTGCAGCACTCCCAAGGATGAGAGGCAGCTGGGCTGTGGGAAGAGAAGTCCGTTCTTCCTTTGGTGGGCTGGGAAGGGGCTCTCTTCCTCACCCTGTTCTGCCAGCAGCCATCTGCTGTCTAGCATGATCAGGGCAGCAGACAAGCAGCAACTTGAAACCTTAAACTTATTCCCACACCTCCTTTAAAGACAGAAAGGCACTGAGGTCAAAGGGGAGACAAGGGCCCTTGGGGCTCCCCTTCCATTCTGGGGTCACTCCAGGCATAGTGCCCAGTCTTCAGAATAGAAGGGTGGAATTTGTGATTCCCTCCCTCTCTGAGAAAGGTGGCTCTAATGGCCACAGCACTGGAATCCCATGGGACTAGGGTCTGAGGCAGAAGAGAGGTGAGGGATATCCGAGTCAGGGCATCTCAGGCACGAGAGAGGCTCTTCCCTACTCCCAGAGTAGGAAATTGGAGGTTGCTTGCCAAATGGTTTTCTGAAACACATTTTGCCTCTATCCATGTCACAACCACCTCAGTCTCCTTTCTCAGGAACAAAAGCTTAAAATGAGAACCCTTGGGCAGGGAAAAGGCTAGTTTCATTTTGGGAGAAACATCGGGAGGATAGAAACAAATAGCATCAAATTTCTGACAGATGTGGATGAGGGCACACCCACTCAAAAACACACATATGCACCTAAGACGTCACCCTCAGTATCATCGTGCACCAGAGGGGCTCACATGGCTGCTATGGAAACCCCCCCCCCCAATCTAAACCACTCAGGGGTTCTTAGCAGGGGCCGGTGACTTTAGGAGGCATCTTTGAGCCTGAATTATAGGCACCTGTAACTGGGGGAGGGATGGAGGGATATGTACTAGCTAATACACTCCTCCTCCCTTCCTACTAATCCCCTTCCTCCCTTGCTTCTGGTGATCTACTATGAGCCTGATAGGTCTCCACAAATGAACATTCAGCTCTTTTTTATTAGGGGACTCAATAAATAAAGCTGTTCAATAGGAGAAGGAAGAGAACAACAGAAGTCCAGGAAGGAATATGCATCTCTTTAGAATCATTTTCCTTTGTTTTTCCCATATCTGCCTTTGCCAACCAGAATGATGGGTCCTGGATTGATGATGCATCAAGGCAGCTGTTGGGTTTCTGAAAGGCCTGTAGTTTGATAGAGCAAGAGAAAGATTCTCTTAGAATACCGGTACTGCTTTCGGAGCAGCGTCTCTGGGGGTCGAGGGATGGGTGACATTGGAAGGGATGAGAGGAAGTCCCAAGATAAAACACATCACAGAAGTTACTGCTCCATCTGGAACAACTTGAGGGGTGAGCACTTGGAGTGCCCAGCCAGATGGGTCCTGAGAAAAGTGTTGCAAAATGAGAATACAAATCTGTTCTCCTGTGGAGCCGTTCCAGGATGAGGGAGGAAGGAAGGATAGGCAGGCAGGGTTAGCCAGGTTTGCCCTGGGCATCTCTCAAAAGTTCTTCCATTCTTTGCTTGAATTTGTCATACTTCCTCTGCACTTGTTGGATTTTGTCTTGTTCTTCCTTTTCCAGGATGGTTAAGAAGTTCTGGAGCTCGGGGATGGAGAAAGCATCCCACTGTGGAGGGGGGAAGGATCACAATAGATTAGCCATTGGGTTCAGAGCTGCCTTGGTGTCTTGAAGCCCATTCCCTTCCTTTTTCTATTTCAGTCTGAAAATAACAATGCATTATTTTTCCCCACCTGTGCCCTACCTGCCACTTTGGAACAAAAGCAATCAAAAAATCCTTTAACAAATCATCAAAAATTACTGGAGAAAAAAAATGGTATTTCTTTCAAATGGGATCAACCAGGTGAGACAACACAACCCACCCACCACCAGCCCAGTAGGTTTCAAAGACAAGGTACAGAGGCAAAGGATCACTGATAATGTCTGTCCTACCTCTACCTCTCCTGTCTCATTCTCTTTCAGCACAAAACTGAGGATATCTGTGTCAGGGCCAGCCAGCAGGCGAAGGTACAGGGGACAGTCAGTAATGGAGAGCTTCTGGAACAGCACTAAAAAGCAAAAAGAGAATGGATGGAAGGTCTCTCATCTCAGAGAGGAAAAGCAGGGGTCCAGCTAGGGGTGTTTAGTTGCTGAGGGCAATGATGGGAGACCATCCCACATTGTTAAGGGATTATCTAGTTTATTTTTCAGAGAGAGAATTTGAGGCTCAGAGAGATGAAAGTCATTTTCTTTAAGTCACATAGTCAATCTGTGACAGCCAGCTTGAGAGTCAAGGTTTTGACTCCCATCTCTGTGCTCACCACCATACTGTGCTGCCAACTTTGTTGGAGGCCTGAGAACTAAACTGGGCATGGGACATAAGACTAAAGATATAAACTTTTCAGCAGTGTTAAATCCCAAGATGCTCCTTAATAATGACATGTAATCTATATCAAATTGGTTACTATTTCATGGAGAGAGAGAAGTTGGAACTCAAAATTTTAAAAAAAAGGTTAAAATTGTTTTTACATGTAATTGAGAAAAAATAAAATATTAAAAACATCATGTAGAGAAACTGGTGCAGTGGAAAGAATAGCAGGTCTGGAGTTGGAGGAAATGGGTTCAAATCCCAGCTTTGCTCATGGTTACCCTGTGTTGTTATCTTGAATAAGTAATTTAATACTTCTGTGCCTGTTTCCTCATCTGTAAAATGAGAAGCTTGAACTAGATAAACTCTGAGGTGCTTCCTGGTTCTAGTTTTGTGTTGGCATGGGGAATTCTTCCACCTCTAGATGTCATAGTAGCTCACAATTTAGAATATTAAAAAATTAAGAAAGTGACATTAATAAATGTCGGAGATGGAGTTCAAATCTTCCTCACTCCCAAATTTGGTACTCTAGGTACTACTCCATGCTGCTTCTAAGGATGAGAGTATATAGACCAATGTGATTTTATGGATGTCCATAGCTTAGAACATACATTCCCAACCTCTATATCCTATTCAGAGATAGGGAGGGTCCAAGTCCACTATGTAGATTAGAAAATCTGGGTCCACAGAAAGATAGGAGTTGGAGGCCACTAGCTGAGAGTAATCTGGAATAAGAGTCCATGTGCTAAGGCAGCTAGGTGGTTCAGTGGATAGAGCACCAGTCCTGAAGTCAGGAGGACTTGAGTTCAAATCTGGCCTCAGACAATACTTCCTAGCTATATGACCCTGGGCAAGTCACTTAACCCCAATTGCCTTGGGAAAAAAAAGAGTCCGTGTGCCTCCTGCTCCTAGGCTCATGCTGGTAGGTTTAATTGAGTGTTGAGTTTACCAAAGATTTGAATATTTTAGGGCAAGTTCATTTGCCCACAGAACATTTGGGATCCTGAGAGTATAGGGATGAAGCACTTTATTGTTGGTCTACTAAGCATTTAAGACTCTCCTCTCAGTCTGGGTCTAAGATTAGATGAGAAGTGTTAGGGAAATTTTAGAACTAACAAGGAGGATCATTAAACCTATTTTCATGCCAGAAAATTGCCACATGGACTAGGAGTTTATATTTACAAAGCAAGTGAAGATTTGTAATGAGCTTCACAACAACTTTAGAAGGGAGGTGATGCTATCAAGAAACTGTTCCTCAGTTAGGAGGTGACTCCCAAGAGCACATAGCTGGTCAGTGTTTTAAGTGGAATTCCAATCCAGGGCTTTTGGATTCCAAGATTTAATTTGCAAAGCATGTCAGGGAAAAGTACTTTTGATACAAATCCAATTTCACATTGAATGTATTTTGGAAAAAAAATATTGCTAGCATGAGATTTTCTCACAGAACCCCTATTCTCACTAGATGTATTTTGAAGAAAAAATATTGCTAACATGAGATTTTGTTACAGGGCCCCTGTTCTCGTTGTGTGTGTATGTATGTGTGTGTGTGTGTGTGTGTGTGTGTGTGTGTATAAAACATTCCAGTTCCTTAGGGGTACAAAATAGAAAATGGGGCTCCAAGCCAGGTCATCCTGCCTCCTTGTGAGAGAGCCCCATTTTTCCCAATCTCTGTGGAGGAGGCAAGTGTGCAAGGCTAGCCTCTGGCTGGGTCCCTCCTCCTACCTTGTCCATCCTTGTGTGTCCGCTTAAAGAGAGCAAACTTTTGAGGATTGTCCACCACCATGAACTTCTTGAGCAGCCCCTGGATGACTTCACTGACCGTGGTGGTGCTGCTAATGTGCAGCTGCTTGATGGCATCCAGGGGCAAGTAGAAGGAGGTCCTCTTGTCCGTGGTGGCTGCCAGGTTCACCTCCTTGACGGCATCATAGATAGAGCGGGGCCGGATCCCAGCTGGCACCGTCACCGGCCTCCGGAGCTTCAGGTGCACTTTAATGAAACCTGTATAGGTGCCGTCGTCGCTCTGCCCCACGAAAACATTGGATGGAGAAAGGAGAGAAGCCGGTACATTTGGATCAATATATCCTCATGGATGCCTTCTACGGGGGGGATACCTCTGAGAGCTGTGGGTGGTTGGGGGGGGTGGTCTCAGGGCCTGCCAGCCTTATCTGGGGAGGGTATAAATATTGGAAAGTGGCCCATCTTTCTGACCCAGGCACTCTCTCTGGTCTTCCCCTTGCCTCTTTTAGTTTTGAAAGAGAGTGTATGGGATGATTTTTTCCTAACAAGCCAGGTCAGATTCCCAGACCATAGGGCAACATTTCAGGTAAACATTTCTTTTAAAGCTCGGCACAAATACAATCACTTATGTGAAGTTTTTCTTAATCCTCCCTCTCCCAATTGTCAATGCCTCTCCCCCATATTGTTTATTAATGTTTATTTTTATGTGCTAATATTTATGCATGTCCCCCCTTAAAATGTAAGCTCTTCAAGGAAGGGGCTGTATCAGATTTTTGTTATTTTTATATCACCAGCACCTAGTACAGTGTCTGACATGAAGTAAGTGATCAAGTGCTCTCCCTCCTCAAATTCTGACCACAAGTCCCCAGGTCTCTCTAGGTCATCAGACAAATGCCATGATGCTTTCAAAAGAACCTGCACCAATAAGAAGCAGCTTCTGAACTGTGGCTCTTCAGATCTGGCACAAGGCAAGCTCCCTGGGCCTCAGGTCTCACAATCAGGGTCAGGCCCCTGGAATTTCCTTCTACATCCCTCTCCCGATATCTGAAGCCCAAAGAAGAGATTCAACTCAGGTAAATGAACTACCAGGTTGTGGGAGACAACATGGTACATACAAAGCATAGGTTTTAGAGGGCTTTAATCCCAGTTCTGCTAACCACCACTTGTGTGATCCTAAGTCAGCTCATCATTTCTCAGGACCTTAGTTTCCTCATCTGAAAAATGGTGGAACTGGATTAAATGAGCGCTCTGGAGCCTGTGATTCTATAACTCAGTCACAGGGATACATTGTTCCTCCATGTCTTCCTCCTCTCTGAAGGCCCTT
>JAJPUD010016113.1:0-35181 GCA_023553655.1 Myrmecobius fasciatus | reverse complement strand
AAAAAAAAAAAGTAAGGCACAAAATAAAAGACTGGAGAATATCAAGGAAAAGAGAGATTTCTCCATATGATGTTGTTACATCATTTTTCAGTCATGTTTGCTTTTTTATGACCCCATTTAGGATTTTCTTGGCAAAGTTTGCCATTTCCTTCTCCAGTTCATTTTACAGATGAGGAAACTGAGGCAAGTAGGATTAAGTGACTGGCCCAAGGTCATACAGCTGAAAAGTGTCTGGGCTAGATTTGAATTCTGGAAGATGAGTCTTTTTGACACAAGGCCTGGCACTGTTCCACCTCACTGCTGCTTCTGCAGGTGTTAGGGGAAAATGAGCAGGCACTCTCAGGGAATCAGGGGCGGCTTTATGGAAGTGATGGTAGGAAGGCAGGAAGGTTGGCACAGTGTGGAAAGATCCCTGGGCACAGACTCAGGACACTTCGGTTCAAATGTAACCAAACTTCCTAGCCATGTGACCCTGGGAAGGTCCCTCAACTTCAGTTTCCTAGTCAGTAAAAAGAGAATAGAGGTTCTTACCTCTCAGGGTTGTTGTGAGAATTAAATATAATAATATTTGGAAAGAAATTTTCAAACATTAAAGCACTATGTAAATGCTATATCATCATCATCATTATTTTTATTACTATTATTATTGAAGGTTGGATTTTTTAACAGGCGCTGATGGAAATTACAGGGAATTACATTCTAAGAGCTGTGCTTTCAGGAGATAGTAAGTTCACGATGAATTGGAGTGGGAAGAGATTGGAAAAAAATCTGTTGATAACTTCAACAACCATTTATTAAATACCTGCTGTGTGCTTAGCATTGAGGGAAATTTAGCAATAAATAACACAGGCTCCCACTCTGGTGGGAAGGCTTAATAAATGCTTGTTGATCGATTGTCCAACATGTACACAAATACCTATAATACAAAAGGATTTGAAAGTGATTAAGGGAGGTGGAAACAAAGCTCTGTGGTCCAATTCAGATTTGCATTGCCTGGCCCCTGGGGTTATTGTAAAAGCTCATCAGCCAGACTAAAATAAAAATCATGATAATAACCTGTGTTTATAGTAACAGGATGAGATTTACCAAACAAGCACTTTCTTCGCAGCAACTCCCTAAGGTGGATAGCTTATGTGAGATGAGCTCCCATTTTTCAGGTGAGGAAACTGAGGCAAATAGGGCAAAGTGACATCAGCAAGCCTTGGGTATGCAGACCCTGAGTGGCCTGTGGATGCAGCAGAAGGAAGAGTTGGCTACAAGGGTCAGTAGGGACAGGGCTCAAGAGCAATTGGCAAACTGGGTGGGTTTTAAGTATACCATGATCTGCAAATCATAAGATTCAGATCTGGAAAGGACCTTAGGGAGGGATCCTGTCCCACCCCCACATTTTACAGTAGGAGAAACTGAGGCCCAGGGAGTGAATGGGACTTGTTTATGATGATGCAACTAGTAAGTGGAAGATCTGGAGATCTTTTAATTGCAAATTCAGACCTCTTTCTCTTAACCCACAGCTACTTCTCTCAGTACAACTTTGGATTTAGATCTTGTAGAATAACTTTTTGGGTATCTTAAGAATGTATTAAGTAAGCTATTACTATGTGCCAGACACTGTCCTAACTGCTAGCCAAAAACAAAGACCAAAACATGGCCCTCGACCCCCAGGAGGTTGCATTCTAACTGGGGAGATATCCAGGGTAAAAATCTAGGAAGATGTAAGATCTCTGCACAGTCAAACCTGAAGCCCTAACCACTATGGGGACCAGGAAAGGTCTTTTGAGTCTTAAAGGAAATTGGACGAACTGAGTCCCAAGACCCATCCATGGGGTCCTAGATTAGGTGCATCAGAATGGAATCCTGAGAGCCATAGCCATCCCTTTAGTCTTCTCAGTGGACCGGGATCAGCCTTTGAACAATAATCATTGTGGAGATATAGAATATATCTTTCTTCTCCCCTTCCATTCTCACTTCATTCCCCTGACATCCAGCCAACCTTTAGAAACCCTCCTCCAAGGACCCTCCTTCCTCCTGCATGACAAGTATCTCTGTCATTTTTCTGGTCTCAGAGCACTCGGTACTCCTTGCATCCACTCGGAGCAGCTGTTAATTTTGTAAGAATGTGAAGCGGACTCATATCTTATTAGATGGTCTTCATGGAGTGCCACGATCCCCCCAAAATTCATCCATTGGTAACCATCTTCTGGCAATGAACCCACTTAACTAGACAGGTCCACGATGATAGACATCAGATCTGTCACTGGAACTTTAGTTGGAGAAACAAAACATTTATTTTAAAAACTTATCCTGTGTCAAGCACGGTGCTAAGTGCTAGGAATACAAAGAAAGGCAAAAACCTTGGTTCACATTCTGATGGGGGAGATGATAGGCAAAAAATTGGCTCTGCAGGATATAGAGAGTACAAATGCAAGGCAATCTCAGAGAAGGCAAAATGAGAAGGGAATGGGAAGGACAGTGACAGGAAAATCTCCTGCTGAAGGTGGGTCTGAGCTGGGTCTTAGAAGGAAGAAAGACAGGAGGCACAGGTGAGGAAGGAAAGCTGCCGCCTGTGAGGAACAGCCAGTGAAATGGTCTAGTAAATTGTAAGTCTGGAAAGGTAGGAGGAGGACCAGAAAAGGCTTCTGTTGGAGGGGGAGAGTTTGGCTGAGACTCGATGGAAGCTGGGGAGACCAGGAGGTGGTGATGACGGAGGAGAGCAGCCCAGACATGGAGGATGGTCACTGAAAATGCCCAAAGTCAGCAGGTGGATCTTCTGTGTGCAGGAACAGCAGAGTCCAGTATCGTTGAATTGGCAAGTCCCTGAGGGTGAATAAGGTATAAGAAGACTGGGAATGTAAGAAGAAGGCATGTTATGAAGGGCTTCAAAAGACAGAGAATTTTCTTTTTTAAAAAGCCTTTTATTTTCAAAACATGTGCATAGTTTTCAACATTCACCCTTGCAAAACCTTGTGTCCCAAATTTTTTTCTTCCTCCCTCCCCTAGAAGGCAAGTAATCCAATGTATGTTACCTATGTGCAATTCTTCTATACATATTTCCACAAATATCACGCTACACAAGAAAAATTAGACCCAAAAGGGGAAAAAATGAGAAAGAAAACAAAATGCAAGCAAACAACAACAAAAAGTGAACATCCTATATTGCGATCCACCCTCAGTTCCCACAGTCTTCTCCCTGGGTGCAGATGGCTCTCTCCATCACAAGTCCATTGGAACTGGCCTGAATCACCTGGCTCTTGTAAAGAGCCACATCCATCAGGATTGATCATCATATACTCTTGTTGCTGTGTACAAATGCTCTCCCGCTTTTACTCACTTCACTCAGCATCAGTTCATGCAAGTTTCTCCAGGTCTTTCTGAAATCATCCAAACAGAATTTTCTGTTTGATCCTGAAGGTGCTGAGTTTATTGACTAGGGAAGTGGCAGAGTCAGACTTGTACTTTAGGAATATCAACTTGACAGCTAAGTGAAGGATAGATTGGAGGGGAAGGTGAAAGAGAGAGGGAACAAGCATTTAGTAACCACCTACTGTGTACCAGATGTGTGAAAAGTGTTTATCTCATTTGATCCCCACAACTCTAGGAGGTAGGTGCTATTATTACCCCCATTTTATAAGCAGATAAGGTTAAGCAACTTGTCACAAAGCTAGTCAGTGTCCAAGGTCACATTTCAAGCTCTGACTAGTGCTCTATTCACTGAGCAATCATGTTGCCTCTGAGGAGAGAGATGAGTCAAGGAGACCAACCAGCAGGTCACTGCAGTAATCCAAGCATGACATGATGAGGAGAGGTGGTCCTGAATGTCTTTAATCATCAAATAGAGGGTTTTGTTTTTAATCTTGGAGGTAATAGGGAGCCAGTGAAGTTTATTGAGAGGGAAGTGATGTAGTCAGACCTGTTAGAGTACAAGCCACTGGAGCCACAATGGGTAGGGAGGAGAGTGCAAGGGAAGGGGTAGGTATGTTGTTGAACATAGAATGACTGGTTTTGATAGCATCTGCTAAGCTAGGAGCTAGTTCACTCTAGGATACAGAGAATAACATTGGCCACATGGTGAATATAATGGGAAGAACTTGGGATCAGGCATCAGAACGACCAGATTCTTGTCCCACCAGAACCATTCTATGAACTTAGTGACCTAATTTTAATTTTAGCAAGGCTTCTGTGAGCCTTGGCTTTCTTGCATATAAAATGAGGGGTTGGTCTCTAGCAGGGATTCTTAACCTGTGGTCTGTGACTTTGGACCTTTTAATATCTGGGAACTGCATTTCAATGTAATTAGTTTTCTTTATAATTAACTATGTTTTATGCATTTAAAAGCATTCTGAGAAGGGATCCATGGACTTCCTAAACTCCCTGGAGTGGAGGGAAAGGGAAGGAAAGAACTAGAGGAAAAAAATGAAGGTTAAGGACCCTGAATCTTAGATGATCTCAAGACAGGCAGGTAGGTGGTTCAGTGGTGAGAATGCTGGACTGAAGAAGTTAGTAGCAAGACAAGAATTAAAGCCCAGTGAAAGAAAAAGCCTCAAGACACTTACAAGCTCTGTGATTCTAGGCAAGTCACAGTCTCTCTGGGTCTCATTTTCTTCATCTGTAAAATGAAGGGGTTGGATTCAGTGGTTTTCAAGGTCATTTTTTCATTTTTATTTTTTCCCTTAAACCATGTATGTTAACTTTTTAAATACACATTTTATTTCTTCCTAGTTATACATGTATATTAACTTTTTAGATATAGATTTCTTTATGAATCATGTTGAGAGAGAAAAATCAGAACAAAAGGGGGAAAAAACCACAGGAGAGAAAAAAAACAAAAAAGAAGTGAACATAGCATGTGTTGATTTACATTCAGTCTCCATAGTTCTCTTTCTCAATGCAGATGGTGTTTTTTCTATCCAAAGTTTATTGAGATTCTCTACTGGGCCTGTATCCCAAAGAGATCATAAAAGAGAGAAAAGAATCCACATGTGCAAAAATGTTTATAGCAGCCTTTTTTGTAGTAGCAAGATACTGGAAACTGAGTGGATGCCCATCAATTGGAGAATGGCTGAATAAGTTATGTTATATGAATGTTATGGAATATCATTGTTTTATAAGAAATGATGAGCAGGTTGATTTCAGAAAATTCTGAAGACTTACATGAACTGTTGCTGAGTAAAGTGAGCAGAGCCGAGAGAACATTGTACATAGCAACAAGATTATGTGATGACCAGCTATGATGTACTTGGTCTTTCCAACAATGCAGTTACAATAGACTTGTGATAGAAAGTGTCATTTACATCCAGAGAGAGATCTATGGAACCTGAAAGTGGATCAAAGTACTGTATTTTCACCTTTAAAAAAGTTTATTCAATCACCGATTTCTTGCTGTTACTGTGTACAATATATTCCCGGTTCTATTTGTTTCATTCAGCATCAGTTTATGTAAATCTTTCCAGGCCTTTCTAAAATCATCTTGTTCATAATTTTTATAGAACAGTAATATTCCATTACCTTCATGTACTACAACTTGTTCAGCCATTCCCCAATTGATGAGCATTTACTCATTTTCCAATTCTTTGCTACCACAAAAAGGGCAAACATTTTTGCGCATGTGGGTCCTTTTTCCTCCTTTAAGATTTCCTTGGGATGCAGACTCAATAAAGGCACTTCTGAGTCAAAGGATATGCACAGTTTGATAGCCTTTTGAGCATAGTTCCAAATTGCTCTCCAGAATGTTTGGATCCACCAACAATGTATGTGTCCCGGTTTTCCCACATCCCCTCCAATATTCGTCATTATCTTTTACTGTCATCTTAAACATTCTGAGAGGTGTGAGGTGGTAACTCAGATTTGTTTTAATTTGCATTTCTCTAATCCATAGTGATTTAGAGAATTTTTTCATATGTCTATAGATGGCTTTAATTTTGTCATCTGAAAATTGTCTGTTTATATCCTTTGACTGCTTATCAATTGGAGAATGATTTGCATTCTTACAAATATGACATAGTTCTTTATGTATTTTAGAAATGAGACCTTTATCAGAAACACTGGTTGTAAAAATTTTTTTCCCGATTTTGTACTTCTCTTTAAATCTTGGTTTTGTTTGTGCAAAAACTTTTTAATTTAATGTAATCAAATTTGTTCATTTTGCATTTCATAACATTCTCTATTTCTTCTTTGGTCATAAATTCTTCCCTTCTCCAAAGATGTAATAGGTAAATTATCCCTTGCTCTCCTAATTTGCTTATGATGTCACCTTCTATGCCCAAATCATGTATCCATTTTGACCTTATTTTGATATGGAGTATGAGATATAGGTTTGTGCCAAGTTTCTGATATATTACTTTCCAGTTTTCTCAGCAATTTTTGTGAAATAGTGAATTCTTATCACAGAAGCTGGAATCTGAGGGATTATCAAATATTATATTACTATGGTCATTGATTACTGTGTCATGTTTATCTAACCTATTCCTCTGATTCACCATCCTATTTCTTAGCTAGTACCAAATGCTTTTAATGACTGCTGATTTTTTAATATAGTTTTACATCTGGTACTGCTAGACTTTGTATTTTCTTCATTAATTCCCTTGATATTCTTGACCTTTTGTTCTTCCAGATGAATTTCATTATTATTTTTTCTAGCTATATAAAATAATTTTTGGCAGTTTGATTGGCATAGCATTGAATAAGTAGGCCAATCTAGGTAGAATTGTCATTTTTATTATATTGGCTTGGCCTACCCATGAGCAATTGATATTTTTCCAGTTGTTTAGCTCTGACTTTATTTGTGTGAGAAGTGTTTTGTAATTGTGTTAATATAGTTTGTCTTGGCAAGTAGACATCCAAATATTTTATTTTGTCTAGTTATTTTAAATGGAATTTCTATCTCTTGTTGCTGGGCTTTGTCAGTAATATTTAGAAATGCTGATGATTTGTGTGGGTTTATTTTATATCCTGCAACTTTGCTAAAGCTGTTAATTGTTTCCAGTAGGTTTTTGGATGATTTTCTAGGATTCTGTAAACATAGCATCTGCAAAGAGTGATAGTTTTATATCTTCATTGCCTATTCTAATTCCTTTGATTTATTTTTCTTTTCTTATTACTAAAGCCAACATTTCTAGCACAATATTGAATAATAGTGGTGATAATGGGCATCCTTGTTTCACCCTTGTTCTTATTGGAAATGAGTCTAGCTTCTCTTCATTACAAATAATACTTGCTGTTGGGGTTTTTTTGTTTGTTTGTTTTGGGTTTTTTTGTTTTTGCTGAGGCAATTGAGGTTAAGTGACTTGCCCAGAGTCACACAGCTAGGGAATGTTAAGTGTCTGAGTCCAGATTTGAACTCAGGTCCTCCTGACTTCAGGGCTGGTGCTCTATCCACTGTGCCACCTAGCTGCCCCATTGCTGTTGGTTTTAGATAGATACTGTTTATTATTTCAAGGAACACTCTCTTTATCCTTATGCTCTCTAGTATTTTAATAGGAATGAGTGCTATATTTTAAAAAAATTCTGCATCTATTGAGATTGTCATAAGATTTTTGTTGGTTTTGTTACTGGTATAGTCAGTTATGGCAACAGTTTTCCTGATATTGAACCAGCCCTGCATTCCTGGTATAAATCCCACTTGGTCTTAGTGTATTATCCTGCTGATAAATTGCTGTGATCTCTTTGCTAATATTTTATTTAAAAGAGGCTTGTCTACGTCAGTCATATAGGCACTCAGGTAATAAGTGGAAAACCTGGGATTTGAACTCAAGTCCCTTGGCTGCCTCCCCCTTTCTGAGGTCTCTTTTACCTCTTACTTTCCATGTTCTAAGGCTTCTTCCAGCTCTGCTTTGTTTGGGGCAACTAGTCCATCACCACAGTCTGTTGACTTGACCACTGTCCTCTCTGTTTATCGTCCCCCCAGCACTCCAAGCTATAATTACGCCCCTAACCCTGATAAGCATTGGATCATGAGGTACACGGGACCCATGAAGCCCATCCACATGGAATTTACCAACATGCTGCAGAGGAAGCGCCTGCAGACCCTCATGTCTGTGGATGACTCAATGGAGACGGTAAGCAGATCTGCCACCGCATCCCCCTTATCTCCTCAGCACATGGATGCCCGTCTCTTGGACTCCCCTTTCCCTCCCTCTCTTTGGAAGAGTACATGGCCAGGCCAAACACTTCTGCCATTCACTGGCTTCCCAAGCCCCTGCCTGGGACCTCATTGACTGGAGAAGGAAGAAAACAGAATGGAAAAAGAGTAATAATAACAGTAAACCCACTTCCAGGAGACAAAACCCCACACCTACTGCCATCCTAGGCAAGGAAGAACAGCCCACCTAACAGGTGGTCAGCAATAAACATATGCATTGGGTCTTCATGGCCCCATTGGGGTTCTCTAGGTAAATATAGTAGGGTGTTTGCCATTTCAAATGAAAGGAGAACCCACAGGGCGAGAGGCAAGGATGACGCTCACTTGAGCCCCAAACAGTTACCCGAGAATTGCTTTAAGATCCCAAACCAGTTGAACCAGGTTTGGAGAATTCATCCTGTGGCCATTAACAAACAGATTGCTTGAGGCCCAGAGCTTGCTGGCAGCCAGAACCTCCAGGAAATCCTATAACAAATAGTAGCTGGGATTTCTAGAACTCATACTGGCTCGGTTTTCAAGGCTCCCTACATAAATCTCTTACCTTTACCTGTTACCTATCTTCTCCCACTGGCTTCATCTGTGCCCACGTGTATGAGAATGAGAATATCAATGCAACAAGAGAAGAGAGAGGAAGGAGGGGAAGAAAAGAGAGACAGAGAGAGAGAAAGAGAGACAGGGAGGAGAAAGGGGAGAGAGACACAGAGAGAAAGACAGAGGGGGAGGAGGGAAGAAGAGACAGAGAGGAAAACAAAGAGACAGAGGGGGAGGAGGGGAGGGAGGGAGAGACAGAGAGAAAGGGGTGGGGGAAGGAGGGAGAGAAAGACAGAGACAGACGGGAGGAGAGAGGAAGAAACAGACGGGGGGGAAGAGGGAGTGGGATACAGAGACAGACAGACAAACAGAAAGACAGAGACAGAGACAGAGGGAGGAGAAGGGAAGGAGAGACAGAGGGGAAAAGAGGGAGGGAGAGACAGAGAGAGAGGAAGGATGAAGAAGGGAGAGACAGAGAGGCAGGGGGGAGGAGAGAAGGAAAGGCAGACAGACAGAAACAGAGAAAGAGAGACAGACAAATAGAAAGACAGAGAAGGAAGGAGGGAAAGACAGGGAGAGAGGAGGTAGACTCACACAGACAGAGACAGACAGAAGGAAAGGGAGAAAGAGAGAGAGGAAAAGCTGGGAGAGAGGGAGAGAAACAGAGAGATAGAGAATGAGGGATTCTATGAGCCTAGGACTCAGAGATTCTCAGCTGGAGAAATGGGGATCATAACACTCACCTTGACCTTGACTCTCAGGATGATTGTGAGCAAAGTGTTTTAAGTGAACCAGAATTTGAACTCAAGACTGCTGACTCCAAATCTGCAGCTTCATCTTCAAGGCTGATTCTTGGTATCTGACCCTTTGAGCAGTCACTTACTGGGTGTGAGATCCCATGCTATCTAACTGCTGGGAAAGCTGCAGAAATGGCAGGCCCTGCCCTCAGGGAGGTTACAGTCTAGTCAGGGAGTTAACACACATACACAGACATGAATAGAACAGAAAGGCACATTAGAGAGGTGCAGACTAGGTGCTAGAGGAGAGAATCACTTCAGAAATCCAGGAGGAAAAATAGTACGAGGTGGGGGGAGCACAGCTTTTGTAGGCAAAGGACTTAGTAGCCATGTGTCTGACTATGGGCAGGTCCATTCCCTTTCTTGAGCTTCCCAGAGTTTATAGGAGAGGAGTTGGGTTTGAATCCCATTTGACTACTACCTAGTAGCTTTAGTCTCTCTGGGCTTCCAATTTCTTATCTGCAAAATGGAAATAGGAACCTTTTCATTACTTGCCTTATTTCCCTATCTATAAAAATGGGAATGATGATAATAGTGATGTAAACTGTCCTTGATTGTGTGTCCCCCTGATCATGGGGGGAGGGCTGGAGAGACCCCAAATCTCACCCACCTATTCATAGGCAAACTTGCAATTCAGTCAGAAATCTTGGCCTAGGGCGTAATCACTGCCCTTTACAGATACTAGCCCTTAATCCCCTGAAGCCTTCCTTAGAAGGCAAAATAAAAGGATGACTGGGAACCCCAAGTCTTCCCTTCATTTCTACACAAGGAAAAAGCCCACTGAGCTAATAACCCACTTTTACTTTTCTCCTTTCCCCACTAAGAAAGCTGCTTCTCTGAGGCTATAATAAACCCATTTTGCCATAAACCTGGTGCCTCTTTTTTTGGAGTTCATGGATTCCTCCATGAAGTCCGTGACTGGCCAAAAGGGGATCCCCTTATCCCTTTCCCCCCCTTATCAATAGCATCTATTTCCAGGGTTGTTGTCAAGATCATATGAGTTAACCTATATAAAGCACCTTGCAAACTCTAAAGTCCTATATAAATGCTAGCTCTTGTTATTAGCAGTAATTGAGTAAGGGTACACATGGCTAGGTAGAGTGTTAATCATATACACATTCTACACAGTTTCTCATGCTGTGACCATATGACCTCATTCATTTCTTTTGTTTCAGATTTACAACATGCTGGTCGAGACCGGCGAGCTGGACAACACTTACATTGTTTACACGGCTGACCACGGCTACCATATTGGCCAATTTGGCCTGGTGAAAGGGAAATCCATGCCCTATGAGTTCGACATCAGAGTCCCTTTCTACATCCGAGGCCCCAATGTGGAAGCAGGATCTTTGTAAGTCCACTCCTTTCTGGCTCTGGGGAAGGGATACCACAATGGCGAGCCCAGTTTGGTACCAGTGGGAGAAAGGGGATCATGGCCATACATGGCTGGAATGCTGACTTCTCTGCTCCAGCAAACAATCATTGTCAGATAATAGCATGGCCACCTTTGAAGAAATGGCCAGTCACCTGAGAGATCAGGATGCAGGAAGCTCTCTCCTCTCGGTATTTTCTCTTATGGGGGTATTGGGCAGCTGGGTCCCTGTGGTCCACAGTGAACAGCCGTCCTTGTGTTAGCCTTCGAGGTGACACCTTCCTCCTAAGAAGTGCTCTAAGATAAGGGGAGTGTAAAAGGACTTATAATGATCAGAGTAACTTTGATCATCTGGGAAATTATGTAGCTGGACTCCAGGGATTTTGGATATGAAAATATTCACCATTAAGCTGTGCTTTAGGACTTACATCTATAATGAGCTGAACACACACATGTACAACTAAAGTTCCTTCTAAATGAATGCTGAATATAGGATGCAGAAATAGAGAACCGGAAGTCTCCTAAGGACATCGCTAGATTAAAATATGAAAAACCAGTGCAGTGCAGTGGGAGATGACTAAAAATCAGGACACCTGATTTCTGATCTCATTCTTGCCACTTGCTTGTTATAAGACCGTAGGCCAATCACTTCCCAGCTTAATGTCATGGAAAGAACACTGACTGGATTCAGAATCAAAGGATTTAGTTTTGAATGACTGGCTCTCTTACATACTACCACTGTGACCTTAATTTCCTCCTCTATAAAATAAAAATCACCTAAGGTCTTTGTCTATGTCATTGAGGATGCAAATAAGAGAAAGACTTCCTGTCAGTGTTGAGTTTATATAGCTGCTCCTATATTCAGATTATACTTATGGCATTAATCTAGCCCTAAAGCTTTATACAGAAGCTCCTCAGTGAAAACTACATTCAATTGAAAATGCTTCTGACCATCCATATGTGAAAACCAAAGTGGATGAAAACGATAAAAATATGCAATTGGACAGTAAAACTACTTCCAAAGTATACCTACACATACTGAATATTTATATGTATACTACCGATTAATAGTTAGAAGAATTCAGAATTGTTTAGGAGAGGATTTACAGAATCTTGTATTGCTTTCAGTGATCCCTGGCAAGAACATTTTTTTAAAACACCAAATCTCTCTGTATGGTAGCCTACTGACCCAAGAGGAGAAGAAAAGATACATTTTGAGTTTGAATAGAGTATAAACATGTGACCAACAATGGATTATATGGCAGAGGAGGAATTTTAAAGACCTTGGTCAAGGATATGTATGCTCATACAAGGAGATGGGTTCTCAGACTATGTATTAGGAATGAGAGAGATAAGCATGAGTGCTGTAAAAAAGACCCCACTAAAAATAATGAGGTTGAGTTAACCCAAAACCTCCCATTGCTTCTTTTAGCTAGTTTCATATGTCATTCTTGAAGCAAATTCTAAAACCTTCCTTCCCAAAGATAGCCTCTTCTTTCCCATTTGTTTCTTCTTCTAAATTATTCCCCATTAGGTTGGCCCAACATATAGACCACTGATCTGCCTTGTAACTCTAGCAAAGGCACTTGATTTGGTGTCATAGTCTAGAGTTCATCTCCCAGCTCTAAATATAGCCTCAAGTCTCTTAACTTTACTGCAAAATGAGGGAATTAATTGGACTAAATGGCCTAGAGAGGCAGCATAGCATGGATAGGATGCTGGAGTTGGAGCCAGGAGAACTTGAGTTCAGATCCCACTTCATATACTTACTAGTTGACCCTCAATGAGCCATAACTTCTCTGTAAGTTATGTAAAATGTCAGGAAGGGAGAAAGAGAGGGTGGTCTCTCTGGTCTCTGAGGCCCCTTCTAGATATAAATCTTGAAACTTCTGATCTTTGAGATCTTCTCTCAGTTCCAAAGCCCGTGATTCTGAATCAGTGTTACCTTTCAGAGATGTTTTTGGATCTGTAAAATAAGGGACCTGAATTAACATTTCTTCCAGTTTTAAGATCTATTGTTCCATGATCTACTTGAGACTGCATGCAAATGGTGAGGGCCACTGGAGAACCTCCACAGCCCTTTTGTATGATGGGAGATTCAAATCTGCAGTGACAACTCACTGAGGTATGAATCTTCCTCCAATAAGTCATCTACCGGCCTTCTCTTCCTCCCACACCCTCTAAGTTTCATGTTGAATTGGAGTTTCAGCTGCCTTCTGGTCTTCCTGCATTCCCTGACATTGGATAAATGGATAGATACATAGATATACAGATACTTAGAGAAATGGAGGAATGGTTGGTAGATCAATCACATAAAGGGATGCTGCAATGCACAGGGGAGAGGGATTAGGGCGACTAAGCCTTGAGGTCAGCAGCAACATGAGGGCTTCATTCTCCAAATTTCTTCCTCCATCCCCTGAAACTTGGATTCCACATGGCCCTAATGGGAGCCATGGAGTGGACTGAGGCTGACCTGTGGGGCTCTAGTGTAGTTAATAGGAACCTACTCAGGAGTTGAGTTCCCAGAGGCAGAACTCTTAGGAACTCTCTCCCTTCCTGTCTTTTCTGTAGAAATCCCCATATTGTCCTGAACATTGACCTGGCACCAACTATCCTGGACATCGCAGGCCTGGACATCCCTCCTGACATGGATGGCAAGTCCATTCTCAAACTTCTGGATACTGAGAGGCCAGTCAATAGGTGAGAATATATCTGGGAGCTAAGAGGGAGGAAAGAAGGCATGAGCACTTCTATTTGTGCTCGGCCATCTGCTCCTTCAATCCAGGAGTGGGACTACAATCAAGGACACGGACCTTACCTTTGCAGAGTTTCTAGGGTGGCAAATGAGAGAGTGCACGTCCATATGAAATAATCCTACCAAACAGTAGCTAAGCTAATGCCCAGATGCATGGTACAAACTGGATAGGCCATGAAGAGATCTTGTGTTCCAGATAATCTCTGTGAAGAACAAGGTTCTTAAGTTGAGTCTAAAAGGATGATCAGGCTTTGGATAGAGAGAAAAAAGGAGGAAACTGGAAAAATTCCAAGCTGGGGAAAAGATAATTTGACCATTAGGCAGAATGCAGAAGGCTGGACTTTTCTTCTGGCCAAATATCTAGGTTAATCCAGTGTAAATGCAAAGACTTAAAATTAAACCAATTTGAGTCCCAGCTCTGACCCTCTGTATGACCCTAGCCAGCTGAGGTTTCTGAGCCTCAATTCTCCTCATGTTTAAAATGAGTTACTAATCTACACCCAGGGAGAGGACTATGAGAACTGAGTGGGGATCACAACATAGCATTTCACCTTTTTTTGGTATTGTTTGCTTCCATTTTATTTTCTTTCTCATTTTCCCTCTTTTTGATCTGATTTTTCTTGTGCAGTAAGATAATTGTATAAATATATATTGGACTTAACATATTTTAACATTTTTAACATATATTGAATTACTTGCCATCTAGGGGAGAGCGTGGCAGGGAGGGAAAAAATTTTGAACACAAGATTTTGCAGGTGTCAATGTTGAAAAATAATCCATGCATGTGTTTTGAAAATAAAAAGCTTCAAATTTTTTTTAAAAAGTAAATATTGAACCAAACATCAAATGTTTAAAAATAAATAAATAAATAAAATGGAGCTACTAGAGAAGTAATGGGGAATAGTGGAAGATGCTTTGGTTGTGGAATCAGAAGACTTGGATTCAAATCCTGAATCTTCCATTTCACTGGCTTCCTGCCCTTGGGCAAAAAGTCTAGTGAAAAGTGCATGGTTTGGAGTCAGGAGCCCTGGCTTCAAAACCCATCCTTACTACTTACTATGTATGTACCTCAGTTTCTTCATGTATGAAAAGGAAGGGGCTGGACTAAATGGCCCTAAAAACTCTTCCAGCTCTAAATCATGATCTAATGAATCATGATCTTGTAAATGACATTGCTTCACTCAGTTTCCCTATTTGCAAAATAAGGGGGTTAGACTAGATTGCTTTGGAATCCATGAATTTGTTGGGGAGGGGGAGAGAGAGAATTATTTATTTTCTCTAACCTCTGCCCAAAATTGCTTTTCAGTTATTAAAAACATTATATTCCAAGAAGGGGTCCAGGGGATTCACTAGTCTTCCATAGGGTCCATGGCACAAACAAGGTGAAAGAGCCCTAGAGCTCATGTTCTCCAGTGTCTCCTCTAGTTCTACAATTCTTATGTTCTAGTTGTCTCATCAGCCAAGCTATGAAAATACTAGATTTTCCTGCAAGGCAATAGTGCCCTCTGGTGGGGTACCAGGTAGCTGCAGTCTTAAATCATGAGCTGTCCAATTTAAACTGCTGCCCAGATGCTAGGACCTCAGCTCCCCAGACTGTTAGCTGTCCAAATCTTCTGGGCATGAAGGGGGAGCATTTGTGGGCACCAATTATCTCATCATCCCCCTCCTGAAACTTGCGTTTTCTCCTAGCTGGCTCCCTAAGAAATGGGTTCCATTTAAGTCAGTTTCTCAACATCTTATACCTCTAGAGTAGATACCCCATGAGCCTTCCCTCGACCTCCTTGGAAACAATTCTAAGTAGAAGTAATAAAAGGAAAGCTCTTTATTTAAAGAGCTTATTTTAGGGAATGTTGAGGAGCACAGACTTTAATCCTAGCTCCAACACGGACTCATTTGTGTTCTTGAGTAAACTGAATTTCCCCTCTCATGTAGGGATGCTTAAACACCATATGCTGGGCAATATACTAAGCACTGGGAATGCAAATTCAAGCCATAAGACAGTGTCTGCCCTCAAGAAGCTTGCATTCTAATAGGGAATGACAATATATAAAGGAGAGCTGGAAAGCAGGGGATGAGGTTACTTTATCTAGATGAAATTCAGGTCAAAGACCAGTATGGACAATGAAAGAACATCAGAAACTATGGTGCATTTATCACATCTTAAAACAAAAATATAAATAAACAATATGAATAAATTAAATAAATAAAGTAGATAAATAAATAAATAATATGAATAAATAAATGAAATAAATAATATAAATTAAAATAACTAAGAAGCTGAATTTGGAGTCAGAAGACAAATCTGACAAACAGCTCTGCCTCTTACTAACTATGTGACACTGGGCAAGCTTTCTTTAGCTTTCCAAGTCATAAAATAAAGGTTTTGTATTGGTTTCAAATGACCCTTCTAGCTCTAGATGAGATTTCAGGAGGACCCTTTGCCCCACAGATTCTGTACAAAGGTTAGTTCCAAAGGGCTAGCAGATCCAAGCCCAGCCAATCCCATAGGTTTGGGAGGAGATAGGAATTGTGTTGTGTTCGTGTTGAGAATTGTGTATTTTCCCTAGGTTCCACTTGAAAAAGAAGATAAAAGTCTGGAGAGACTCATTCCTGGTGGAGAGAGGGTAAGAAGGAAATGTTTTAAAGAAACTAGTCACAGATAGTCATTCAGCTACTAAGGGCATAATATGTACAGATGTGCCCGGGGAGATAGAAAATTAAGATAAAATAGTTTCTGCCCTCATGAAGCTGACAGTTTAGGAGGAGAATAATTGTTACACAGTATTACATAAGTGCATTGAGGACTGTATCTGTCTGAACAAGCTCATTACTGACCAGGAAGCTCAGGGACTGCTTCCTAGAGTGGGTGGTATTTGAAGTTGGCCTTTAAAAGAGAAGGAGAAATGAAATTCCCTGATGGTCATCCTTTGTATTTAAAGCATCTTCAGTCTCTGAGATGAAGGCACAGGAATAGAGAGGTTAGCTTCTATAAGGAATAAGGGCATCTTCTCTTTTGTGACTAGAGGAAACGCAATTAACAAGCATTAATTAAATGCCTACTGTGTGCCAAAGGCTACATTATGTGTTGCAGATCCAAATACAAAAGTGAGATAGTCCCAAACATTCTACTTGGAGGGAGCAGCATGCATCTTGTTTGTAGATAAATATAGTAAATACAAAATACACGTACAGAAATTGGTAGTAAAGTGTGTTAACTAATAGCTGAGGAAATAGGCCTCTTGAAGGAGACTATTTAAGCTGAGCTTTGAAGTGAGCTAGGATTTTCAGGAAAAATGGAAGAGGGATGGCATTCCAGGGGGATTGCCCATACAAAGGCATAAAGGCAGGGGATGGAATGTTGAGTGTGTAGAATAGCAATTCGTCCTGTTTGGGCTGCAGTGTAGAGTGCATAAATCAGCTCAGAAAAACAAACCAGCAGCCAGATTATAAATAACTATAAATAGCAAACAGAGAAATTTGTATTTTGTTATAAAGGTCATGGAACTGACCATGAAATGACACAACCAGACCTGTGCTTTAAGAATAGTGATTTCACTGATAGTGTAGCCTGATTCTGTAGTCCCAGCTGCTGGGACGGTTGAGGCTGGTGGATCACTTGAGTTCTGGAGTTTTGAGCTGCAGAAGGACCAACATTAATGAGGTGTCTGTCCTAAATCCAGCACCAAAGTGAGGGGATCCTGGGAACAAGGGAGAATCAGTCTGCCTAAGAAGGGACAAACTGGCCCAGCTCAGAAAAATGGAGAAAGTTAAAGCTTTGGGATCAAGTCCATGAGTGACTGCTGCACTTGTAGTCTGGGCAAGGTAGGGAGACTGTCTCCAAAAAAAAACCCAATTTGAGTATGTGAAAGATGGATTAGAGAGAGATCCAAGGAGAGCATTTAGGAGGCTTAGGAAGCTCAGATGAGAGCTTAAGAGACCTAAACTAGAGTGTTGGGGGCAATGAGAGGTGGGATTATAGGAGAGATATGGAGATGGAATGGCAAATGATTGAATTGAAAAGTAAGAGAAGGTCAGAAAGGAAGGAAAGAGAGAGAGAAAGGAAAGAGGGGGGGAGGAAAGGAGAAAAGGAGAGAGAAAGAAAGAAAGAAAGAAAGAAAGAAAGAAAGAAAGAAAGAAAGAAAGGAAGGAAGGAAGGAAGGAAGGAAGGAAGGAAGAAAGAAAGAAAGAAAGAAAGAAAGAAAGAAATGGAGGAAAAGAAAAAGTTAGTGAGGAAGGGAGGACAGATACCATAGTGTATGGCATCACAGTGATGATAGTAAGTTAATTATACTAAATATTCATAAACTGGGATAATGATGACCAAAAGAAGGATGCTGCCCTTTAAAGAGAGCACAATGGATAGAGCACTGGTTCTGGAGTCAGGAAGATCTGAATTCAAATCCAGCCTCAGACTTAGTATCCATGTGGTCCTGGATAAATCACTTAATCTCCATTTGTTTCAGTTTCCTCAGCTGTAAAATGGGGATTATAATAACACTTACTTCACAGGATTTATGTGGAGATCATATAATATTTGATAATATTTGTAATAATACAATACTATTATGAGATTACAATAATAAGCATAGTGCTTGGTGCTCACCCCTGAAAACAACAGAAGATAGAAAAAGGGGTGGGTTTAAGGCATAAGAAGAGACTGATGATGCTGAGACATTTGGAGGACCATCCTAGCAGAACTTAGGCTCAACAAAAATCTGGGACATCGGTGGTAAGCATGAGAGGTGCAAAGACCATTGATGAAGAGAGAAAGGAAGAAGGTGGACCATGGTTTTTTTTTTTTTCTCCTCATGATAATTTCTAAATTTTCATTGACAGGGAACAATTTGTTCTAGACATCATCAGTAGCAAACAAGGGCTGAAATTAGGGATACTGGACACAAGTAGTCAGTTAGCTAGCATTTATTAAGTATCTGCTATGTGCCAGGCCCTGTGCTAAGTGTTGGGAACATACAAAATAATAGCCAAGCTGAGACTTGAAGGAAGCTAGGAAAACTAGGAAGAAAAGTGTAGGCAATAGTACAGCCAGTAAAAACGAAAGGAGTCAGCATGAAACACCAAGGAGACCCATGTCTCTGGATCGAGACTCTGGTAGGGAATATAGTGTTTAAAAAAAAAAAAAACCCAGCAATATAGCAGAGGGTCAGATTATGATGGGTTTTAAGAGCCAGAGAATTTTTTTTTTTTTGCTCCTGGAGATAATGGAAGTCACTAAATTGGGGAGAGGAGGAAGTGACATGATCAGACTTTTACTTTAGGAAGATCAATTTGGCAAGTGAATGAAAGATGGTCTGGAGAGAAGATCAACCAGCGGGCTAGTCTGAATTTGGCGTGACAAGGGTCTGCAGCAGGATGGCAGCAGGGACAGAGGAGAAAAGGGGGTATATGTGGAAGAGATGACAGGGTTTGACAAAGTATTGGATATTAGGGGAGGGAAGTAAGGGAGAGTGAGCTGCTAAGAATAATACTTAGGTTACAAGTTTGGGTAATTAGGAGGGTAATGATATTCTTAAGAGCAAGAGAGAAATCAGAAAAGGGGGAAAGTTTGAGGGAAAAGATAAATTAATTCAGCATTGAATATGTTGGGTTTAAGATGCTATGGGACAAACAGTTCGAGATATCTAATAGATATTTGCAGATGCAAGCAAAATTAAATATTTTGAGAAGAGAAATTAGACCTAGGTAACTATATCTCAGAATCATCTGCATAGAGATGAAAATTGAATCCATGAAATGTGTTTTAAATGATTGTACATGTATAATTTATATCAGATAGCTTGCTGATTTGGGGAGGGAGGAAGGAAGTTTCAAAAAGAGGGAGAAAAAAATTTGCAACTCAAAATCTTACAAAAATGAATGTTGAAAACTATCTTTACATGTAATTGGGAAAAATAAAATGATATTAAGTTGGGGGGGATTGAATCCATGGGATTCAATTGAGATTATAAAGTGAAATATTATTGAGAAAGAAGAAAAGAGGGTCCAGGAGAACTTTGGGGAACATCCACAGTTAGTGAGCATGACGAATGAAGGTCCAGCAGAGGAGACTAAGTAGAAGTAGTCAAGATAGGTAGGAGGAGAACCAGGAAAAAATAGTCCCCAAAACCTAAAGAGGATGTTTGACAATGTCAGAAGCTACAGAGAGGATTGAATGAGGATTCAAAAAAGCCATTAGATATGACCATTAAGAGCTCCCTGGTAATGCTGGAGAGAACAGTTTTGTTGGATGATGAAACTGGAAGCCAAGTTTAAATTTTAAGAAGAGAGTGAGAGGAGAGGAAATTGAGGTCCTTATTATAGAAAAGCTTCTCAAGGAATTTAGCTGCAGAAGGGAGGGGAGACCCAGGACAATGACCCTTGGAGACAGAAGGATCAAGTGAGGGATTTTTGAAAATTCGTGAGGCTGTAGAGATAAGTAGACTGATTGCAGCATTCATGTAAGAGTAGGGATAATGGGTCACTCTGCTGGAGATAATGAGATAGAATGGGATTACTTGTGTATAGAGAGAGGTTTATTTTGCCAAGGAGATGGGCTACTTCTTTGTGTGAAGTGGCAAGAAGCATCTGAGTGGTGAGATGAGGAACAGAGAGAAGAGGGATCTTTCAGTGAATGCTCTGTTTTTCAGTGAAATATTAAGCAATGTTCCTACATGAGAGAAGGAAGGGAAAGTATTGAGGAGTTTGAGAAGGGAAGAGAAGATTTGGAAAAGCCACTGTGGTGAGTGGGGCAGTAAATTGATGAGGGAGGTGTAAAAGGAATGAGTTTCCACAATAAGGGTCCAATTGAGATTATATAACATAAATTTACAGTGGACCCAGTCAGCATAATTTCTTGACCTTTTAAGCTTTATTTAGCAGCATGTAAGTACGACCAAAGATGATGGGAGTGATCCAGTGCTGCGGTTTGGCAGGGCAAGATCTTGGACAGGATAAAGCATCTACAGATTCCAGAGAAATCAGTTCAAAATCAAACTAGTTCACCAAAGATATCCAGATGGGAAAAGGAAAATAATATAAGGTGGAAGAGTGGATGAAGACCTAGGAAAGAACTGAGAACAGGAGGGATTGAAGGTCCTGATGTGGCTGAATGGAGTTCAAGGCAGGACAAGTGGAATAATAGACTATGATTAGATAGAGGATTTTCAAAGTTCATGAACATGAAATAAGCATTTATGACAGCAAGAACAAGAAGATGGCCATCTCCATGTGTAGACGTGGTGTAGTGGAGGAATAGGTCTTGGGAAATCAATTCATTGAGGAATTAGGAGGCTAGGGTATATCAGTGGGTTTTCTGAGGTCCCCTAGTCGGAGGACAGGAGTTGGGGAAGAAAGACTCATTAAGGGAGGAAGGAGTATCCTGGAGGTCTATAGATACCTACAAGAATATTGATTGGGTCATAAATATGATTGGAATGAGATCCAAAAGGAGGAGAGGTTAATGATAGGAGAGCCACTATAACCAGAGATGGGCAAGAGGTGGGGAGGAACAAATGCTCAAGTACAACTAGTGCCAGAAGGAGCAGCCAGGGAGGCTCTGTCCTCAGAGGAAATCAGGTTTCAGTGAGGGCAAGAAAAATGGGGTATAAAAAGAAAAGGTCTAAAGATGAGCTCTGGGAAGGGATAGACAGCTCTGGGGGGAGGGGAGGAGAAATAAGGGAATGGTCAGTGAGGGATGGAGAAAGGGGTGTGTGCAATGCAAGCAGAAGATCAGAGTCCCTGAGATGGAGGGAGTGGAAAGGAGTAGGAGTGTGCTAACCAGTGAGGAACCAGTTCAGGTAGTTATCATTGTCTGCAAGGATTTGGCCTCAGGTGGAGCTGTCCCAGGATGTCAGGCAGCTGACTGAGAAGGGAAGGAAGAAGGAAGTGAGTGTGGAAGGCACCTGGAGAGGAGCCTTGGGGAGCTGAAGATGTCCCAGAGGAGTGGCTTGGAGCTCGGCTGATGTGAGGTCTTATGTTTAGAAGGAAAAAATGTTTTTTCTAAGTTCAAATCAAATGTACACTTTTTCCCTTGAGCCTGAGATGCAGAAGAAGGCTTGTATGTATGAGGGAGATGCTGGAGACAGTTCTGGGAGAACTAAATCACTGTGTGAACTTGGCCAAATTCATCCTTCCTCTGTTTTGAATGAGGAGGTTGGATGAGCTCATCTTTAAGGTCCTTTCCTGCCAATATCCCAGCACCGACTATGTTCTAAGGGTCCCTCCTAGATCAGAAATTCTGTGTCCAAAGGGCCTTGCCAGCTGCAAGTTTCTAGGATTTCTCTTTTCTGTAGAAAACTCCTTCATAAAAGAGAGAATGAGAAGGTAGACGCCCAGGAGGAAAACTTCTTGCCCAAACACCAGCGTGTGAAGGACCTATGCCAGCGAGCAGAGTACCAGACAGCTTGTGAGCAGCTGGGGCAGGTGAGGAGCACCTTCGAGCAGCTGGACCCTGTGGGGGGATCCGGGGGGAGACCAGACTCTTGGAACAGCTCCCCTCCCATGGAAGAGCTACCCATGAGGGCTTACGCTTCTAGAGCACGTTACAAATTGCTTTATATCCATTATCTCAGAAAGCAAAGGGGGGGGGGGGAGTTTGAGTCCAGAAAGAAGGAAAACGCCTTGCATTTCCTAGAAAACAGAGGCAGGTTTTGGGATTCCCGTTCATTGTCCCAGCCCCGCTCTGAATTACATTGTATCAGTGGCTCTCTTCTCTGTGGGTGTTAAGATACATGTTACAGCAGCTAGGCCCCAGACCCCTCCAAGGGCCCTGCCTTCAGTACCTTCCCTGGCTCTAGTCGGGATCATCTTCAAAAGCCTGCCAGCCCCTCTCTCCCACCTTGACACCTGCCCTCGGGGTTCTGATGGAGGCTCCACCTCTTGCAGAAGTGGCAGTGTGTGGAGGACGCTTCCGGGAAGCTCAAGCTCCACAAGTGCAAAGGCCCCCTGCGGCTGGGGGCCGGCCCGGGCAGCAGCCCCCAAGGCTTCTCCAACCTCATGGCCAAATACTACAAGGGCAGCTCCGAGGGCTGCACGTGCGAGGACAACGAATACAAGCTCAGCCCCGTTGGGCGAAGGAAGAAACTCTTCTCCAAGAAAAGTAAGTATTGGGGTCACCCCTGGAGGAGGGCCAGTTCTCTCCGGCTGCTTTGTTTTCTGCTGCAGAAGGAAAGGTGCAAGGGGGGCAAAATACCCTGGGAACGTGGCCCGCTGGCCCCCCAGCAGAAGGAAAGACTCGGGGTTAGAGGTTCAGAGCACAAGGGGTGCAGACCACCGAGCCTCCAGGGTTCTGGTCTTACATGGCATTTTCTGTTCTCCAGTGACTGCCGTGTTTCAGCTGCTCAGCTCCTTCAGAACCACAGAAACGCAGATTGTCTGATTTGGGAGGGAGTTTAGAAAGAGCCCAGAATATGTGTAGGTAGTAGGGAGCTTAGAACACAAAATGTGAGCACTGGGAGGGGGCTTAGAACATGGACTGTCAGGGCTGGGAGGGAACTTGGAACACAGAAGGTCATAGTTGGGAGGGAGCTTAGAACACAGCATTTCAGAGCTGGAAGGGAGCTTAGAACATAAGAGGTCAGAGCTGGGAGGGGGCTTAGAACACAAAAGGTCAGAGCTGGGAGGGAGCTTGGAACACAGAAGGTCAGAGCTGGGAGGGAGCTTAGAATATGGAATGTCAGAGCTGGAAGGGAGCTTGGAACACAGAAAGTCAGAGCTGGGAGGGAGCTTGGAACACAGAAAGTCAGAGCTGGGAGGGAGCTTGAAACACAGAAAGTCAGAGATGGGAGGGAGCTTGGAACACAAAAGGTCAGAGTTGGGAGGGAGCTTGGAACACAGAAGGTCAGAGCTGGGAGGGAGCTTAGAATATGGAATGTCAGAGCTGGAAGGGAGCTTGGAACACAGAAAGTCAGAGCTAGGAGGGGGCTTAGAACACAAAAGGTCAGAGGTGGGAGGACCTTTAGAACACAGAAGGTCAGAGCTGTGAGGGCCCTTAAAACACAGGTCAGAGCTGGGAGGGCCTTTAGAACAAGAAGGTCAGAACTGGGAGGGAGCTTAGAACATGGAATGTCAGAGCTGGAAGGGAACTTGGAACACAGAAGGTCATAGCTGGGAGGGAGCTTAGAACACAGCATTTCAGAGCTGGGAGGGAGCTTAGAACATAAGAGGTCAGAGCTGGGAGGGGGCTTAAAACACCGAAGGGCAGAGGTAGGAGGGACCTGGAATCACAACATGTCAGAGCTGGAGGAGGGGCCAGGAGAGAATTGAGAATATGGTGTCATTTTTGAAAAGGGACTTAGATCCAATCTCTTCATTTACAGAAGAATAAAATAACACTCAAACTTGCCCAAATTCATACAACAATCTATGAACTAGGACACTCATATTTAGGTTCCTTGACCCCCTCGAACCTTGGGGTCAGGATGAATCATCATGGCTGATATCTGTGCTGGGGCTTTTAGGAGAGAATACATGTGGGGAAGCACAGAGGGGAGGATGGTCTTAGTAAAGAAAGAGATGGTGTAGGCTTGAGAAGTCATTTGTAATTTTTGTCTTGGGAATCAGAAGTGCTGAGTTCAAATCCATCCTTTCCTACTTATTGCCATATAACCTCAAGCAGCTTACTTGACCTCCCTGGCCCTTATAGGTAAGAGATTTGGGACTGGATAATCTAGAAGATCATTCTAGCTCTGAATCATATGACCCTCCTGTTCTAATGCAGCATTGACTCTCCTTCACAATGGATGTCCTCAACAGCCCAAACAGGGAGCTCCTTGCCAGGCTAGACTTTATGTATCTTATATTTAAGGATTATTCTCATCTTCAGGCAGCTAGATGGTGCCGCAGGACACAGAGCACTGGGCCTGGAATCAGGAAGACTCATCATCCTGAGTTCAAATTCAGCCTCCAACACTTCTTAACTGTGTGATGCTGGGCAAGTCACTTAATCCTATTTGCCTCAGTTTCCTCATCTGTAAAATGAACTGGAGAAGGAAATGACAAATCTAGACCACTATTTTTGCCAATAAAACTTCCAAAGGGGTTACAAGGAATTGAATATGACTAAAACATGACTAACAGTACTCATCTTCCCTGACCCATTTGTGCCCACCTCAGGAAGGTGAAAATCCAAATCCTCTAAAGCAACTGGTATGCTCTGTAAGCTCTTTCCCAGGCCAGCCCCGGCTCCCCTCTGACTTAGATAAATGTGCCCATTTGAAGGATGAAGTGCAATTAGATGTGGCAGGCAAGAGCTCACAGCCATCACTTCTCAACTATGATTCTTTCCTCTCATCCCACAAATGCAGATTCTCAATTATTTAGCAGATTAGTCTTTCTCCATAATGACCTGGCATATGCTTCAACTCAGAGACTTCAAATTGATTTCACACACACCCCCATTATATTTCCTCACAGTCTGATTACTAACTACTAAGCTAATTTTTTTAGGTGAATAAAATTATTGGTTTCAAGATTGAATTACACAGCAACATACTCTCTTTTAAGTATGCAGCATGGTAGATAATCTTTAAATAACACAAGGACTTGGGATTCACTTAAGCATTTTTTCCCCTCTTTAAAAAAATGCAAAGAAAATAAAACTCATAATAGCCCGAGGACTGATTTCCCAGGCAGGGACCCAAGCTGATCCTAAATAAATGAGGCTTTGAGAACTAACTGTAGACATATTCAGAGGTGACAGTTGATCCAGTTTGACTGCGGTGGAAGAGTATTCAAGAGGAGATGATGTGAGATTGGCTGGCAAGGTAGGTTGGAGGCCAGATCATGGAACACTCTGAATGCTAATAGGGTCATGAGATTCAGAACTGTAAGGAACCTTAGTGATCATCTAGTTAATTCAATGAACAGAAAAGTTTTTAAGTGCTTAAATAACAGGTTGTACAGTGGAATAGAGTGCTGGGCTTGGAGTCAAGGTGACCCTGAATTCAAATTCTACTTCAGACACTTGCTAGCTGTAACTGCGGGGTAAGTCACTTAATTTCTGTGTGTGCCTCAGTTTTGTCATCTATAAAATTAAATGTAGGGCTCTGTGATCTTCATCCAGTTCTTAATCTATGATTTTAAGAAGAAAGACTCTTCCTCCCCACCCAATTTCTAACAATTATTGTGAATCAAGGTCATTTCCACCAGTTTTATAAAATTTAGAGCAGAGTGTGCTCCAGTTGAATCCCCTCATTTTATAAAGGGGAAACCTTAAAGCCTTTGCCCACTGCCCCATGGTAGCAGAACCAGGATTCAAACCCAGGACCTGTGATTCCAAATACAGTGCTTTTTTTCTCTCTGCCAAACTGGCAATGACAGTCTCGTAAGCAGTGGACTTATATGGTCATATTTGTGAGTTTAAAAGATTCATCTGGCCTGAGTAGGTTCAGCAAATAGAAAAGAAACATAGATGAATCCTAATTTTGCTGTATGGCTCTGTGAAGAAACTTCACTAAAGTCCCTCAGTTTTCATTGTAAAAATTTAGTCTGTGAATGAGAAAGCATTTTGTAAGCCTTTATGTAGTCTGTTGCTGGTATTTTCCCAGGCCATGCACCAGGCTTGTGAGTAATAGAACCTCAGGGAGGAGGGGGATCCAGGAGAGAGCATGGATGGTTCCAAGCAAATCCATCTCTGAAGTCTATCAGCCTACAAGCATTTATTAAGCATTTATAATGTGCTATATGCCGAGTGCTGGTGCAAAGAAAAGCAATCCTTGCCCTCTTGAGATGTGGGGAGGGAAAGAGGAGACAAAATGTGTAAATAACTAGGTCCCTACAAGATGTGTGTGCATGAGTGTATATGCATGTTTGTAAGGTAATCTCACAAAAGACAGCTTAGTAACTACTGGGAAAACAAGGAAAGCCCTTCTGACTGACGGTGACATTTGAGCTAAATCTTCAAAGAAGCCAGTAGAGGCAAATAAATGGTGCACTGCTTGGAGACCAGCCCTGGAGTCAGGAGGACCTGAGTTCAAATCTGGAACTCAGACACTTGCCCTGGTCAAGTCACTTAACCCAATTTGCTTTGGTTTCCTCATTTGTAAATGAGCTGGAGAAGGAAGTAGCAAACCACAGGAAGAAAGGAGGTAAGGAGGAAGGAACAAAACTAAGAGATCTGGAAAATGAGTCAGGAAAATAATTATGCATCAGGAGCAGGTGGGATAAAAATAGTTAGTTGGGAAGATAGATGTTTGGGGAAGATCAGAGTGTGTGGAGTGAGACCACAATCACCTCTGAATAGGAGACAGGGATATATCACATGTTGGTGGAGGACCTGAGTTCTAGGCACATGATGAGCACTTAAAATGCTTGTAGATGATCTTAGTAATGATATATATGGCCTTGTGACTAGAAATGCCACTAAGGCAATATTGGGATAAGAGTGTGACTTTGGGCAAATCATTTAGCCTAATTGGGCTCCAGTTACTTCATCTCTGATGTGAGAGAGCTGGACTGGATGATCTCCAACAAGCCATCTATTTCTAGGCATTTCATCAGCACATATTTATTAAATGTCCACCATGTGCCAGACAATACTCTGCTAGGCAAGAGGAATGCAAAGGCCAAAAAAAGGGGGAGTGTCTTCTTCAAGAAGCTTATGTCCTTTCAGGAGAGATTCATTATAGCAGCCTACTTCAGTCAAGCCCAGAGCTTATACCGTCTACCAGCTGGAAGTCAAAGGGAAGACTGGGGCTCAGCCACTCCACAAAGGAGCAAAGCTGCTTCATCAGGGACCCAAAGGAGTGACACTGGCTGAGTGATGGGGGCTCTCCAGGAGTTAATGGAACATAGAGCTTGGGTCTTTGTTCCTGTCAGAGCCAGGGTTTATGAGTTCATAATAACCCATTAACTTTTTTATGTGTATGAATCATTGTCACCAGACCCTTTCTGACAGCAGCTTCACTGTGAATGAGGGCTCCTTCAAGGACTTGATGGCAAGGGACAGCTAAGTAAGAATAGTGAAGTGAGCGGAAGGAGGCAGCTCAGAAATGAGGTCTGAATTTCTTATGTTCCATCCCCTCAGCTGGCTTCTTCCCTAGGGCTGTGCTACACAGACATTGAGAGCTCACTATATTTATATTTATCTGGCCCTGGCCAACCAACTTTGCTTAACCATGCCATCTTCTTGCAATACCTCATTCTTCCTTGCCACCTCCACCTTTCCATCTCTTGGCAACTCTGGAAATAGTAATTAAATTAACCCTACCATTATTTCTGCAAAATCTGTACCAATTGATTGCCCTAAGGATCCATTTACCATCTATACCCATAACTTTCCAACTAAAGCTCCTTTTCCAAGCCACCATCCTTTATTCCTGTGTTAAAATATATGATCTTTAAGAGAAGAAACTGTCCCTTTTGTACTTGTTTCACATAATGAGTGCTTAATAAGTATTTCATTATTAATTTATCTCACTTTTCATTAAAGCAAAACTTGAATAGTTCCTATCCTGGGCCAGGGGAGTTAGGAGGAGGGGACATGGGAAAAGTACAAGACACAGATTTAATCATCATTCTGGGTTTTCTACCTAAGTATTTCTCAGGCCTCCTTTCCCTTTACTCCCCCCCCCCAACACACACACACACACCCCACACAAGCACACATATCTCCCATTGATCTTCAGAAACTTAGGGAAACAAGGGACAATAAGGTGAATACCATAACCTCCCTTCTATCTTACTGGTTGATAAGAAAAACTATATGGAACTGGCAGACAGGAGGCCTGGATTCTGAGCTCAGCTCAGTGGATAGTTTATTGTGGGACTAGGAACAATCAACAAACTCAATCAACAAACATTTATTAAGCACCTACTATGTGTCAGGCAAGACAATTAATCCCTGTCCTCAAGAAATACATATTCTAATGAGAAAATGCAACAAATCAAGAATTATGTACCTACAAGATAAATATGGAGCAGATGGTAGGTAACCAGAAAGGGGAAGTTTGAATTAGTAATTGGGAGGACCAGGAAAAAAAGCTTTCTACAGAAGGTGGATTTCTATACTTAATCCCTGTCCTCAAGGAACACATATTCTAATGAGAGAGTGCAATAGATCAAGAATTATGTACCTACAAGATAAATATGGAGCAGATGGTAGATAACCTGAAAGAGGAAGTTTGAATTAGTAGCTGGAAAGACCAGAAAAAAAGCCTTTTACAGAAGGTGGGTTTCTAAGCAAGACACTTTCACTGTCTGGGCCCAGGGGATTCTCCTACAATACAGATGCACTGAATTAAATGATTCTCAAGATCACCCCTCCCAAAATTCTGATTGTGGGATTTGATTTCTAGTTTTGTTATTGTTGTTGTTTTTAAAGACAAGTCTGTTTTCTAGAGGGAAAAGAGAGAGAATCTGTCTGTTAGCAGTTGGAAGGAATGCTCCCTTACCTAATCATGGTAAACGTAGGATGATAAGGTAGATGGAGAAGGAGGAAAGAAGAGTAAGTGAGAGGATGTGGAGAAGAAAAAAAATTATCCAATAGACATAACAAAGAGAGCACCAGATTGGACCTAGTTTGAAAACCTTGTGCTTTTACTTAGTAATTCCTTTGGGCCTCCATTCCCTTCTCTATAAAATGAGGAAGTATGAGGAGCTAGAAAAATGACACAGGAGTCTACAAATCTCAAGAAGGATGAAGATGAATGAAAAATAACTGCAGACCCATTCCCTTTGTAGAATACAAGGCCAGCTACATCCGGAATCGCTCAATTCGTTCGGTCTCTATTGAGTTGGATGGGGATCTTTACAGCCTGGGACTACAGCCCAGGAATATCAGCAAGCGGCACAGGCTGGAGACTGGGGGGGCCCCTGAGGACCAGGAGGAGACAGATGGTGGCAGCGAGTTCAGCGGCACTGGGGACCTGCAGGAGTACATGGCCCCCAACCTCATCAAGGTAACCCACAGGTAAGGTTGGTTCCAGGACAGCCCCACCCAGGGCTGGCTCTGCAGCTCTCTGGAATGGGGAGAGATGGGAAGGAAGCCAAAGACCCCTGGAATCAGGAGAGTGAGAGGATGGAGAGGGGCTGAGTCTGGCCAGGTAACAACTGAGCCTTTGTCAGAAGCTTTAAAATCTGCCTTGCAAGCAGGAAAGGAGCTTCTCTTCTCCATTCAGTGATAGAGTCTCTTTCTTCCATCCAATTTGGACAGGTGCTACATCCTGGAAAACGACACTGTCCAATGTGACCTAGACTTGTACAAGTCACTGCAGGCCTGGAAAGACCACAAACTACACATTGACCATGAGGTGAGTGGCCCCAGGCTCGGTCACCAAGGTTCCTCCTTTCTCTAACAAAGGACCATAGGGCTATCTGTGGACAACCGAGAACAGGATGGTGAAAGGACCTGTGCACACTTTTCCCCAAAGAACCACTAGTTGGAGGGGGTAGAGGGAGAGAGAAATGGAAGTTTTTGAAGAATAGGCTTGGAGGAGGGAAAAGAGGAGGAAAAGCACTTATTATGCACCAGGCATTTTACTAAGCACACTGTAAAATAACATTTTTTTTTGTTCCCAAACCCTGTGAGATAGGTGCTCTTATCTCCATTTTATATTTGGGGAAACTGTCGGGAATGCTCCACTCAGTGGCTTACCTAGAGTCAAGAGAGTTAGTAAATGTCTGAGGTCATATTTGAACTCAGGCCTTTCCAACTTCAGCCCTAATGCTCTATCCACTAAATCACCTAGATGCCTTGAGAGAAACAAAGGGAAAGGTAACATGCAATAATAATCAACTGTTCAATCAAAAAATATTTATTAAGCACCCATTATATGCCATGAATTCAGGTTACCAAGACCAAAAATGAAACTCTCTATGTTCTTGAGGAACAGAGAATTCCATCTTTCAGAGAATATGTAGACTATATATGATGAAATAAATGCAAAAGAAATATAAAAACAAAATTAAGGAGAAAGCAATAGCAGTTGGACGGTTTAGAAAAGGTTTCAGGTAGAAGATGATACTGGAGAGCTGAGTCTAGAAGTAAGAAATGAATCCCCTGAAGCACAGGTGAGGAGGAAGTACATTTTAGGCAAAGGGGGGAACCCAAGATGGGGTACTATGTGTTAAGAACAGAGAAAAGCCAAATTGAGCAGAATCATGGATTCAATCCATTAATATTTATAAAGCATCTATTATGTGGCAAGCACTGAGGATACCAAGAAAAGGAGAAAAAAACAAATGACCTCCCCAAAACCCCAATCCTTGGGCTCCAAGAGTTCACAGTCTAATGGGAGAAGACACCATGCAAAATGCAAACTAAGTGCAAAGCAAAGTTGCATACAAGATAAATTGGGGGTAGTCTCTGAGGGAAGGCCCTAGCATTAAGGAGGCTCAGGAAGCCTTCTTGGAGAAGGTAGAACTTCAGCTGAGAATTAATGAAAGCCAAAGAAACCAGAAAGTAGATTCAAGAAAGGTGAAGCATTCCAGACACTGGTGACAGCCAATGAAAATGCCCAGAATGGAGAAAGGTGCCTTTGAGGATAGCAAGGAGGCCAGTGTTGCTGGATTGCATCACACAAAAAGGTGGGAAGGGGAAGGTGTAAGAAAGGTTGGCTAGGGCTGGATTATAGAGAGCTTTAAAAGCCAAACAGGATTTTTATATTTTATTCTGGAAGCAGCACAAAGCCTGTTGATTGAATAGGGAGGTGGCAAGATCAGACTTCCACATTAGGAAAAATCAGTTTGACAACTGAGTGGAGGATGGATTGGAGTGGGAAGGACAATAAGGTATAATGAGGTTAGAAATATAGTGGGGTCAGACTAGGGAAGGAATTATAAAGCCAGGGTCATGTATTTTTTTTTATCCTAGAGGCAATAGGGAGCCACTGGAATTTACCGAATAGGACAGTAAAATCGATTTGTACTTAAGGAAAATCATTTCAGCAGCTGGAAGAACATAAAAGATCTGAGTTTGAATCCCAACCCCAACACTTACTAGGTATATGATCTTGGGCAAATTACACCCCACTTTTAAACTGTGGGTCTCATGACCCCATTTGGGGTCTCATAACTGAATGTGGGAGTTGTGGAATTATGATTTATTATCAGTAAATGTTTGATTGGTATACCTCTTTTATATACCTGTATATCCAGGGTCACGTAAAAATTTCTCAGGCAAAAAGGGAACACGAGTAGAAAAAGTATAAAAACCCCTGTTCTGTAATGTGAAGGGATTGGACTCGATCTCTATTATTCCAACTTTGTCACTGTGGGATAATGTGAGTGTGATTGGGAGATGGGACAACTTTCCACCTCTAAGAATTCTTAAATTCTCACCCCTGGTGATTGGGACTAGTCCTTCTTAAAGTTAGGAAGGATAAAGTATCTTTTGGAGATGAAGATGTCCAGTGTATTTCATAGAGAAGAATGAAGCAGTCCCCTCTTAATTCACACTAGAGACCTATGGGGCTAACCTTTTTTGCTTACCCCTAAGCAGACACATGACTTTGAAACTACTTTTAAATCACATCCAGAGCTGGGACATGGGAGGCAATCAGCCCCAGAGGTTTATGGGTTTCTGATCTCCAATGGTCTTTCCTTTCCTCAGATTGAAACACTCCAAAACAAGATTAAGAACCTTCGGGAAGTTCGAGGTCATCTGAAGAAGAAGAGACCTGAAGAATGTGACTGCAGTAAGATGAGGTAGGAGGCAGCCTCGTGGCTCTGAGGCTATTGGACACTTCAGGGGGGTGGCAGGCAGCCACCTTCTAAGCTGTCAATATTGTTGGATGTAGCTCTGTCTGAAATAAGGGGAGACAAGGTAAAGGATTCCCAGGCAATGAGCAGCCCTACTCCTACCAGGTCTGGGGGATGTCACCTCAGATTGAGCTCTCTGTGCAGAATGACCCAAGCTTGGGAAGAGGCCTGGGGAAAGTGCTCCCTGCACACCTTTTCCAAAGTGCCTTTGCCTACAGAGCAGAGCCATCTACCTGGGGGTTAAATTCAGGCTGTCTGACCTGGCACCACAGGTTCCCTGCCTCGACAGCCACAACACAGGGGCTTAGGCTACAGCTGTCATCACCCCTCCCCCCAAAAGGAAACACTCAAATTTGGGATCTTATCCCTATTTATCTCTAGCCCCAAAATAATGGGGCTACTGTAGGCAGCCCAACTAGATTGCACCCGAGCCTCAAAAAATACCTACTTCCCCGAGTAGTTTTGAGGGAAATACTTTGGGAGCCCTAAAACACGACATCAATCCCTGAGTTACAGGACAGTTGGGCCCCACTTTCGAGCTGTTTTCTTGACCCTATTTGATCTCATCAAAGCTGGTTGTAATTTTGCTATTCATGATCAGCAGCACTAGAGGTCACTATTACCTTGGTCATAGGAAGTAATACAATTCCCCCACACACAGGTCTGAGGGCTACCAGGGGGAAATGACTCCTATTAGCTAGTAAGAGAGCACAGACTAGTCTAGTATACTTCCACTTGTGCCACGGCAAGGTCCCCAGATTCCAGATAACTGGAGCTGAAATTTACTAGTATTTCTCTGAAAGCTAGACCAGAACGAGTTGTTTTAATCAGACTTAGGAAAACTTGCTGCTTGAGGCGGGGGCTGATATTACCAGTCGAGTTTCAGAATAAAAATTACTCCTGGGGACTGTAGGGAGAAGAATTTCCATTTGGTGAATACACTGTATATCAGTAACCATTAATAACCATATTGCTATCTTAGTGACTGGCTGGATCCAAAGAGAGTCATTAATGGTTCCATATCAAATCATATCTTCAAAGGAGGTCTCCAATGGAAGGCCCTCCGGGATCTGTTCTCAGCCTCATGCTATCTTCCTGTTTACTCAGTGGAGATGGCTTGTTTTTCAAATATACAAATGACCCAAAGCTGGGGGAGAAATAGCTAAGGGGCCAGATAACACAAATCATGCCTCAAAAAGATATCATTAGGTGAAACTGTTGGGCTGAATTTAATTAGATGAAGCTTAATAATTTCATAATCTTGGGTCCAAGATGGGGGTGGGAAGGAAGAAGCATGACTCTATAACTTGTTGGACAAGGTGTAGGTTTGCTTTTTATTGTACTACAAATCCAATATATGTCAATATTTACTGGGTTAGCCAAATGAAAATTAAAAACATATAGTATCCAAGCATAAGGAGGTGATACTCCCCTCCAGTGCTCTGCCCCAGCCAGACAATATCTGGAGTATTGTATTCCTAAGGGCTACATTTGGGGAAAAATTTTGATAAATTGGCAGGTGTCTACAGCACAAATAGGATAGTGAAGGGGTACAAATGCAATACATACAAGGATCAATTTGGTGAACAGGAATTGAATTAGGCTGGAGAAGGAAGCCTCAAAGAGCACTTGCTAGCTGCCTAAAGGGTTTTTGAAGGAGCCTCATATGGAACAGACTTTTTCTGGGCACCAGAGAGCAGAAATGGAAGTAATGGGTAGCCATTACAAAGAGGCAAGTTTAGACTTGCTTTGAGATGAAGAAAAAGTTCCTAACAATTATAGTTACCCCAAAACACTTTAGAGTTCATACATTCCCTTACAATAAAGGGCTTCAATAAAAGGCTTACTAACAATTTGTTGGGCTGCATTAGACTTTGAGATAATACTCTAATATATAATCTGATAAATAGGTATATATGGATTGTTGGGTCCAAAGGCTAACCCAGCCTAGGAAAAAAATATGGGGTGTAGACAAGGAGATGGCAGCTTCTAAATATAAATTCTGTTTTCCAGCTACCAGGCTAAACACAAGGGCAGACTCAAGCACAAAAGTTCTATGCTGCATCCTTTCAAGTAAGTGGCAACAGGCTCTGGAAGAGACTTAGTGCCTTGGCAGGGGTGTCAGAAAGGAATGAAGATGGACTGTCATAGAGGGCATCCACCTTATTTCTTAAAAAGAAAGATGATTATGGCTTAAGGATACTATTTCTTCTCAAATAAAATCCCATGGCATTTCCTATCCTACATTCTATAGGGGCTCATCTCAAAAGAAAACTCTATTAGAGGGATTCAAGAAGAGTCTGATGCACTGTAATGTTCTTCTCAACTCAAGTTCAGGATTTCCCTCATAGGCCCATAAAAGGGGTCTGGTTGGTTGCCTTTTAGTTAACTGAAAAATGGTTTCAACTTTCCAAAATGTGAGCACTCATGGAAAAGGGAGAAAAGGGCAGCACACCTGTCTGGAATGTGTTGACATAAATCTGAGGACAGGATTAAATGGGGAAAGGGAGCATTCCACCCAGGTTATTTCAAAGAAAGTTTTTGGGTTAAACTGAATGGTAGGCAATATCTTCAGTCTCTCTCTGCTATTTTCCCTCCCCCTCCCCAATGCACCCAGGAAAGCCATGCAGGAGAAAGACAAGGTATGGTTGTTGAGGGAACAGAAAAGAAAGAAAAAACTCCGCAAGCTGCTGAAGAGACTGAAGAACAATGATACCTGCAGCATGCCCGGACTTACCTGCTTCACCCATGACAACCAGCACTGGCAGACAGCTCCTCTGTGGACGTGTGAGTGTACCCAAAGGGTCCTGAATCCCAGCCTTGTGAGCTGCTTGTATTCCCTCTTGAGTCCTTGGTGTGGCAAAGTTTTTCCCCTAATATTTCTTTTTTTTTTTTTTTT